>JAQQSK010011042.1:0-12438 GCA_028658325.1 Potorous gilbertii | reverse complement strand
CTCCTGAGCATAAGTGTGGTAGGAACAAGATTAAAATGGAATTTAGAAATCCTTTAAAAAATTCATTCTAATGGGAGAGGAGCCAAGATGGCGGAGTAGAAAGACACACATATGCTAACTCCTAACCCACAGCCCATAACGAAATTCATTTTAAAAGTACAACAAAGCATGGATAATATTACATTTGAAAGCTGAGTTAACATGTGGTCCACAGGGATCCTTATATTCTGATCAATGACACCCATTTCTATTTTAGTTTGACATCACTGGACTAGATGATCCCTTCTTTCTCTCTGCCTAAATTCCTATGAGCAATACTATTTATCCTATACATTGTAGAAGCCGCTACCAGCGAGGCTGGCAAAGAGTATACTGATGAACTGCTCCGAAACAACCACTAGGTCCCATTAAAGGTCGCACTGAGCATCAGACTGTAGGTTTCCAGTCGCTCTTTCTTTGGATGTGTGGCATCTTTGTCAGTCATCATGGATGGAAGGGGTGGTCTAAAGGACCTATTTCCCAGCAGCCATTGGCACTCAGAATTGTTTTCCTCCTGCAGTGGCAACCAGACGACTGTCCAAAGCCATCCAGCCTGAATCATCTGAAAGAAGTGGGTGTGACCAGTGTTATTTTTTTTTTCCCCTCCAAGTGAAGCAACCTGTGAAAAATCTCATTTCTGGCTATCAGTTTGAATTTTATCTCCAGTTGTTCTTAACACTCTTCTTAATCTTGGCAACTTTGCACATATAGGTAACAAAACAGGCAGCTTCACAATGTTCCTATTATTGGCATTCTGCTATTAATTCCCTGTATGACCTTGGGCAAGTTTCCACCTCTTTCTAGGTCTCATGCTTCTCATCATTAAAATGAGGGGGGTTAGATTTCATGATATCCAAAGTCCTTTCCAGTTCTGTATTCCTGAGAATGATTCTGGGTCAATAGAGAATAATATCGCTGTTCAACCCAGACCAGCAACTTGGAGTCACTTTGGACTCATCTCTTTCCTTTGCTTTCCTTTTCTGACAAAGCATCAAGACCCTATGGATCCTTTTTCTACAATGTCTTTGTTATCCTCCTTACAACACTCTCCTTCATACTCTCTCTGCTACCATTCTGGCCTTGGCCTTGTCATCTCATACCTAGTTTATTTGCTGCCCACAGTTTCCTAACAGGTATCCTGTCTCCATCCTAATTGACCAATGAGGACCATATGTAGGGAACTCTATCTAGTGCCAATCTACCCAGAAGCTTACAGAAAACCTTGCCTGCATCACCGCTAGAAAGAGAGAGCTTGATTTGATGGTTGAGTTTCTTTTTAACGCACACTCATTTCTGGCTCAGCAGCCAATTAAATTTCCTTTGCTATACATTAAGTAGATAGGAAACAGTCACAGAATACCTGAGGTCGGTAGGACTCTTTCTTACCCCTGGACTTCAGTGACTGGAAGAGAGAGTGAAGAGGAGGACACTGTGTAACTTTGCCTCTCATATCCAATTCATGTGCAAGTCAAAACATCACCCACCACGTCCTTGATCCTTTAAATGAAGAACAAACAACAAGGGGATAGAAAGACAAAACATACCCAGATATAAATATACAAAACACATTTAGAATGGGCACAAAAATAACATAAGATTGAGGGGAAAGGAGGAGAGAAAGCCCTAGCAGCTGAAGGGGGACCAGGAAAGGTCTAATGCACAGCCCTCCCTCACTCACATCAAAGTCAATTGCAAGTTGTGTCATCATCCTGAGGTCATTCATGGTCATCTTTGATAATGAAGGAATAACACAACAATGTGGGGGTGGGGACCCTGTGGCCTTGAGGCCACATGGGGCCTTCTAGGTCCTCAAGTGTGACCCTTTGACTGAATCTCTTCTGTGAAGTTTGGATTCAGTCAAAGGGTCACACGTGAGGACCTAGAGGGTTACATATGGCCTCAAGATCTCAGGTTCCCCACCCTGGTCTAATGTAAAAGTTAGGGCATGAGCAGAGACTGAAAGGAAACCAGGCATTCCAAGAGACAGAGGTAAGGAGGAAGCAGATCCCAGGCATGGGGAACAGACAGTATAAAGACATGGAGGTGTAAGAAAGAATGTTACATATGAAGAAGGCCAGTTTTGCTGGATTGTAGAGTATACGAAGGGGAATAATATATAATATAGCTAGAAAGATAAGCCAAGGTCAAGTTTTGAAGACTTTTAAATGCCAAATAGAGAAGTTTGTCTTTGAACCAAGAGATAATGGGAAGTCACTTTAGTTTATGGGAAGGTGAAATGAGGCACATGGTCAGATATGTGCTCTAAGAAATGAGTGTTGAAGACTTGAGGCTAGGGGACTAAATATGCTAATGTTATAATCTAGGTAGCATGGAACTCTGAGCAGAGAAGACAGATGGTGGGGATAATCCAGGGTTGGGAGTTGACAAAGCATGAGTGGTGGTAGGACAAGCAAACAAGGGGATCTTAGAGGATGGGGCAGAGTAGAACTGGTTCACTAAAGGATCAATATTTTAAAGAGAGGGAAGCATACACTGAGTGGGGAGAAGGGGTGGCCTGGAAAAGTCTGGAAAGGAAGAAAGAAGAGAAAGAACTAGGAGGAGCAGAAAATAAGAACAGAAGGAAGGATTGGGGGTCATGATGAGGATGAAAAACAGCTTTAGAAGGAGGAAAGCAAAAGGAGAAATGGAATAATATTATAATCAGATAAGAAGACTTTAGAATTCTTTGATCATGCAAATAGAAAACTTAAGAGTGATGACTAGATGTAGCCTGTGACCATTTCTGCATGAGTAGATCTTGAAAACTGAGCAGATTAAGGAAGCTGGAGGTTAGGTTTTTTTGAGGAAATGTTAACATGTATATTGAAAAGTCCCCTATGAAGACAGGAATTGGGAAGGAGGGAGAGAGAGACTGAAAAATCACAGAACTGATTGAGAAAGGAGAGAGAATGTCCTAGGGGTGGGCAGATTATAACCAACAGGATATTGATTAAGTGATAAATTTAGATTGTGTGAACCTCAAAGGAGAAGTTCTGAGTGACAGCCCAAGAGTGAGAGTCTGCAAATGGCAATGGGGAGAAAGGAACTTCTCCATTCGCCCTTCAGTCTCAATGTGTAGGGTATGAAAGAAGGTACAATGGATACTTGAAGGGTTAGCTAGGAGGGCATGCAACTTCCATTCAATGTCTGATTTGGGATCCCTCTGGTTTAGAATGAATATCAATAGTAACAGTTTCTCTTCCAAACAACAACCCTGAGGCTCCTGCCCTTCCCAGAGAGATATATATCTATTTATTTTTTCTTTTCTATTGAAGGGACCATCCCTTTGACTAACTTTTAAAGAGGCTTATTCACTGAAAGAGCATTACTTCACTTTAAGTGAGTACCTGAAAAAACCTTAACCTAAAAGGCCAAGGTCTCCCATTGCATCCTAGGCTGTGTCCAGTCATCCTGATGAATATCTAGTCACTGGATCCAAATGGCTCAGAAGGAGAAAGTGAGACTGGTGACCTTGCACAGTCCTCCTTCACTCAAAACAAAGTCAAGTGCAAATCATGTCCTCACTTCTCTGATGTCGTGGTCCTCTTTGAAAATAAAGGATGAACACAACCTGTAAGGAGGGCATGGCAGTCCATAATAATCCATGTAAATTATGTAAACTCAGCTACCCAGATAGCTGAAACTATCAGATCTCTTGAGCTTGGGAGTTCTGAACTGCAGTGGGCAATGCCAACTTGGTATCTGTGTTAGTATGAGTCTCTAGGAGCAGGGATCCCCAAATTCCTTCAAATGGGGCAAATCAGCCCAGATCAGCATTGGATCTGGTCAAAATTCCTATGCCAATCGTATGCTGGTCCAGTGAGTCACCCTTGTACTTCTGAGTGAGATAGGAAAATAAGAGGAAGGCACATAGGCCACGGATGCAGTGTCATGGAGGGGCAAGAAGGGAAGGAGAGGTCTCTGGTCAGTGCCAGAAGGATGCTTTGCAAAAATCCTACGATCTTGTGTTTCTGAACAATTAGTGTAAAGTTCTGGTATATTTTAGAAACTATGATTCCTACTTCTTTCATATCTCTGCAGGACTTAAAAGAGGGTGCTTTCATGTAAAGGAGGCACTTAATAGCATGTTGATGGTTGTCTGACTTAAATCAGAGAATAAAGACAACAGCTGGAAAAAATCAAGGCCCTGTATGTGTGTCTTAAGAGCCAATGGGTTCAGACTATGGCTGACCACAAGAGAAAGAGGAATTTCAACGATAACCACCCTCTGGCTCCACTCTAGGGTGGCACATTCAAATTACAGCTTTCTTCTCAGAAGTCTTACAAATTTCAGCTTTCAAAGAATGAGGAAAAGGCTGTTTTAAGGAACAAGGTGAACTCACAAGCCTGGAATTTAGCTCTGCTCCTCAGTGGTCCCATTTCAAAATTCTTTCTATGAAATAGTCTCTGGCAGCTCCTTCTCAGTCTCTTTCTCTGGCTCCTTCCAGCTCCTGACAACTGCCGGTGTCAATATGTAACTTGAATTAGCACCTCTATGGCTCCCAAATCTTCATCCCCAGTCCTGGGCTCTCTCTTGAGCTCCTTACTCACTTTCCCAAATACCTGCTGTGATTGTCTGAATGTCTTAAATGTCTGAAACAGTGACACCTCAAAATCAACATGTTTCGTTAGCTTACCCCTCAAACATGTATCTCAACACACACACACACACACACACACACACACACACACACACACACATGCTATACCTGTTGACATCTTTCCCAACCTCCAAGGCTACCCCTTCCATGAAGTCTCTCATCTTTCCAGCTAGAAATGAATTCTTCTTGATATTTGTCATACCAATTTACTTAATCTTTCACATGTATTTATCATATTCTAACACGTATTCTACTTATCTGTGTGCTTATCTCTGTGCCTAAACTATAAAGACACTGAGGGTAGAAACCTGAGTCTTCTTTATCTTCCTATCCCCAGAGTAGGCATACATAGGAATATAAGATCATGAAAAGTGCTCTGTCAACGTTTATTGATTCGAAATGTTTTGGCAACAACCCATTTGAGTTTTAAGGGAAAGGTGAAAGAAAAATGTTTCCATACATCCCTTAGCATTCAACTACTATCTAAGTAAATAAATTTGTAAGCCTTCCAACCAAGATAGTGTTCCTTTAAACAACTCTAAGATTATTGATAAGATAACTGAAAAGCCTAAATCTTTGGGATTGCATTTTTATTTCAATAGGTGAACTATAAAATTTCTCCAGTGCTATATGCACAAAGTTCACCAAATATACATACTTGAAAATCAGTTTCAACATAAAGTGAAGGCCCCTTGTGCTGACTCCAGCAGAATTTTCAGGGTAAAGCACTCTCAGGACAAAGGTCCTTATTCACATCAGCACAGACTGCCAGATTGATCTGTGCCAAAAAGGAAATTTTACAAAAGAGTGTTCTTGACCTGAACAGCAAGGAGACAAACCATGCTTAGTGATACAATGTTTAACAAGTCACTGGACTCCACTGAATCTCCATTAATTTCTTCAGGGACTGCAGGAAGGAGGCAGGGTGTGGACTAGATGAAACTTTAATGTTCATCATGCCTTTCAGATCCTGTCATCATGGCTCTCAGATCGTTTCAGATGGTTTGGATGTTCTGAATGCCAAGGAGAAGGATTGACAGTTTCCCTGACACATCTCCAGGACAAAGGAACCTTACACAGAAACAGGTGCAATTAATTCATGGTCTGTTGTATTGAAAGATGGTCCCACTGAGCTACCATATGACTTTGGGTAGTTCTCCAGGAGTAAAGATAGAACAGCACAGAATTGGCCAAACTCTTTTTTGGTCTCTCTTTGCAACAAGATGGCTAACCGGGATGAGGATGGCTAGCTGAATTGGAAAGGTACAGGTTCCATTACTTTGTGGATCATTTGACTTTCTCTTGTTTCATGGACATAAGTTGTGTCCTTAACAATTGGCCACCTGACAGAATTAAGGATGGGGAAGATCTACTTTGGACAGGATCCTGAGGGGATTTAGTCACTGAATTACTAAACAAAGTTCATATTAAGGTGGTTTCACCTTAGGAATTTTCTAAAGGTTGGGTCATGAAGCCAATATTATAATGAGGTTCCAGGGCACCATAAACAAGATTTAAAAAAAAAATTATTAGTGTTTTACATAGACTTTTCCCCAATCTTTCCCTTTCTTTTCACCTCAGTATGGCATATTTGAAAGATCATGGAATTTGAAACCAAAGCCTGGTTCTAAATGCCAATTCTATGACCTAACATGAGTTGGAAGAGTCCATAGAGCACACTGGGTCCTACCCCCATCATTTTATAGATGAGAAAACTGAGTCTGAGAATTGTTTGGTAAAGTTGTCCAGAATTATACAGTTGGTAAGCATTTGTCTTTCTGTCTTCAAGTCAGATCATTAAGACTCTTTTGAACTCAGCTTCCTCATCTGGACAATGAAGGTATTAAATTAGATGATTTCAAAAGCTCCTTCCAGTCCTGAATGCTATGAATCTGTGGATATATAGGTAACCTATAGGACTTAGGAACCTTATAAACAAATTTCTTAGGAGCACAACCATTATGGACCATTTGGAAATACATAGTAATAATTAAATAGTAGTTGTTTCTTTTTTACCTAGGAACCCTGAGCGTCTTCCCCTCAGTTTGATTTTTTTTGATTAAAGGGGTCATCTCTTGAGTAACTTAAAGAAGCCTATTCATTTGTGATAAAACCTAAGCCTGCAAGGTCCAGGGTCTCACATTGCATCCCAGGCTGTCTCCAGTCATCTTGATGACTATAATGCCACTGCACCCAGATGGCTCAGGAGAAAAAGGTGAGATTGGTGACCTTGCACAGCCCTCCCTCATTGAAATCAAAGTCAACTGCAAATCATATCCTCATCTTGATGTCATGGTCCTCTTTGAGAACAAAGGACAAATACAAGTCATGTTGGGACATCCCAAGGAGCCTAGATTTAGAACTGAAAGAGATCTGGTCTAGAGATTACCTAGTCCAATCCCCTTTATTTACAGAGGAACAACCAGTAAAGTTTAAGTAATCCTTGTCTGAGGTCATACAGGTAGTAAAGTGGCAGAGGTGGAATTTGAACTTGAATCCTTTGACGTCAAAAGCAGTGTTCTTTTCACTTTCATGCCTGCTGGCTCATAGAGGCGTTTACCTTCCATTTAGGTTCAGCCCAGAGTCCAGCTCCTACAGGAAGATCCTCAGATCCCCCTTCTGGACAGTGTTAATAGGACAATAGAATCATAGATTAAAAGCTGGAAGGGATCTTAGAGGTCATTAAATCCAGACCCTCATTATATAAATGGATAACTGAGGTCCAGAGCAATTGAGTCACTTGACCAAAGTCATATAGCTAGTAACATGGGAGGCAGGATTGAACGGGGATACTACTGATTTAAGCCCAGAGTTCTATCCACCATGCCTCTTACTCTCCCTCCTCAAAATATCTTATTTTTCTTCTCTATGTATGTAAGCTTATTCATGGTAGAATCTTTGTTCCTTGAGGGCAGGAGCTGTTTTTTCATGTTTTCATTTCAAACGCCTAGAACGTTTAGAAGGGGAGGTTTAATATTTTATTAGCATAGTGAGGTCTCTGTTGAGGAAAATCTTTCTACAATACAGAGGGAAAATGTTCTACACTCAAAGTCTTAGAGAGTAACCTTCTAAGAAAATAAGACACTGAATGGTTAAGAGACTTGCCCAGGGTCACACAACCAGTATGTCAAGTGGGACTGAACCCAGACTCTCTATTCACTATACTATGTTGAATCTTTAGGGCCCGGCACAATGTAGGCACTTAATTTTTTTTTTCATTTGAATTGATCTTTAGGCTAATAAACTCCAAATTAATACCTCAACCTATATAAGCCTATTTAACTTTGAAGTAAGCTTTGGACTGTGTCTGGTCCTAAATCAGGTTTATTCCTTTTGAATTAATTTCAATATTGTCTTTAGTGTATGTATGAACAGTAACAAAAACAATAATAAACATATTAGATTTATTTTAAATATTAAAATACTTTTCAAAGACATTTTCACACACATTCACATATATTATTTTTATTTCTAATGATCCCGTGAGGTAGACAGAGCATCTGTGAACTTATTTCATGGATAAGAAAATAGAGAGAGAGAGAGAAAGAGAGAGAGAGAGAGAGAGAGAGAGAGAGACAGAGAGAGAGAGAGATAGAGAGAGAGAGAGGGAGAGAGTATGTTGTAAGTTTCCTATGGTTTACAGAGAATATTAAAGGGGAGATTCTGAGTCAGGTTTCCTCGTTGAGTGACTGGACTTGGAGAATGAAGTTTGCTGTCAGCTCTTTATGATCCTAAGCTTTTCCCTTAAACAAAAGCCCATCTTTTAAACATCAGTATTCTTCCAGTGGTGCTGTTTGACTGGAAGTCATGGAATAATAACCCTGTCTCAGAAGAATTAAAGTTTTGGGGCACCCCAGAGGGCAATGATGAGTTTCATGGTGGATGTGAGCAGGCTGCAGCCTGTTACCAATGAAGAATGATAGCACCAGAGAAGCATCCCCACAGAATGTAAACACCTTGAAGGAGGGGGCTATTTTTGAAGCTATCTTTGTATTCCAATGCCTTGCACATAGGAAATACAATAAATATTTGTTGAATGAATGAATGAAGTTAGGAAGGAGAAGAGGCATAAAGAACATTATCAGTGAAACATATGAATCTCAAAGGAGATGAGCTGGTCGTGAAGGAAGAGTGAGGGATAATTAATACACATGCTGCATTAGTATTCACACAGCATAGAGATCTAGACTAGTTAACAAACCTGAAGCTGGCACAGGTTCTATGTGCCCCACAATACTCTGGAGTCCTGCTTGAACCAGATTAAAATTTAATTGGGAAAGATTTAATAAAATATGTAAAATACAATTCAACATAGATAATATGACATTATAAAATTAAGTCAAAATGTAGATCAGAGAGATATATTGATTAGTGGCCACCATTTTTAATTGAGTTCAATACCACTGAGCTAGAGGAAGGCCCTCTATTCTCAGACTGGGTCTCTATGGAGGATTTATGGGAGGAAAGGGACAAGAGTTGCATGGAATGTGAAGGAGTAGATGGTTTCAGTTGAGGAAATTATCAAAGACATCACTAATCTGATGAAGCTCATCAGCTTGGAAGGGGACCTACCTCTAGAGCAGTGCCCCAATCATGTATCCATGGCCCTGTAGCATTTGATGTTTTCATCAGATGTATATTCTACATAAATCTAGAGGGGATAACTAGCAGATTGCAATGCAGAGTCAGGATCTTTTTTGCATTTTCTCTGGGGATAAACCTGAAAAGATGGATTTTTACAGGAATTTCTTATACTTGAGCCCCCAAAAGGGGAGTCTGCAAGTACGAGGTGATTTTGTCTAAACAAAATCAAGGATCTTTATTGATCACTAGCTAATTTTGAATCACTTGTATGATATGCATCAGAAACAAACAAAAAACAAAAAAGTCCTAGAGTGATTACGTCAGAAATGTCAAATATGAGGCCACCAGCTGTATTGTGGCTGTCATATTCTTGAGAATGGCCTGAACCTGATTAAAATGTACTTGGAAAATATTTAGCAAAACAGATAGAAGTGTAATATAACATAGATCATGTTTGTTGAGTTGTTCTCAGTGTTACCAAACTCCTCATGACCCTATTTGGGGTTTTCTTGGCAAAGACACTGGAGTGATTTATCATTTCTTTCTCTAGCTCTTTTTTTACAGACGAGGATTACACTGAGGCAAACAGGATTAAGTGACTTGCCCAGGGTGACACAGGTAGTAGGGGTAGATTTGAACTCAGGAAGATGAGTCTTCCTGACTGCAGGTCCAATGCTCTAACCACTGCTCCACCTAGCTGCCCAGATAATGTTAATATGTGACTTCCTAAGTTTCTAAGTCTATGTGGCTCCCATTTTCTATTTGAGTTTAACACCACTGCCTGAGGCTACATGAGGAGAGGCATGGTGCTCAGACTTGGGGAAATGATAGAATCTGGGTTTGGAGTTAGAGTGCTTGGGGCTGCCTGTAGATGAGCTCATTTCATCATGTAGTGGGGCAAGATGTTGGGTAATGAGTCCTTGTATGACCTTGATAGCTATCCTTTGTGTTCTGTCTTTCAGTTATGAACCTTTTCATTAGAATAATTGTTCACCCATTTCTAGAACTGTCTCCTTCCTCACCTCTACCTCCTAGCTTCCTTTAAGATTTGGCCCAAATCTCACCTATTCCTCTGCCATCTGTCCCTCTCACTGGTATTAACTGCTTTCTGAGATTACCTTCCATTTACCCTATATACATCTTATGCATACATAATTGTTTGCATGCTACCTCACCCAATAAAATGTAAACTACTTAAGATAGAGTCTCCCCCCATCCTTTTCCTTGTGTCTCTAGTGTGTTGCACAGTTCCTGGCACATAGTAAGTAATTAATAAATATCTGACTAAATGTCTATCCTATACCACCTTTGACTTCAGAGTAGCAACAACTACTCTCGCCCCTTGCTCATGTGTACCTAGAGGCATCTGATAGTACAATGGATAGAGCTCTGGAAGGGGAGTTAGGAAGACTTGAGTGCAAGTCTGCCCTCAAACACTTACTGCCTGAGTGATCCTGGGCAAGTTAATTCACCTCAGTTTCCTCAACTGTAAAATGGAAATAACAATAGCATCTAGCTTGCAGGGTTGTTAAGACCAAATGAGATGATATTTGTAAAATCACTTCGCATAGTTCCTGAAACACACTAGATGCTATATATGTATACACACATACACACATCTGCATATATACTTGTATTTTATATATATATATATATGTATATGTGTGTGTCTGTACATGTATATACATATATATATATATGTATATGTACTTGTATGTGTGTGCATGTCTATTTTTTCCCCTTCCTTCTTTCGGTCCCTAAAGTGAGGCCTCTACTATCTGTCTATTACAATTTCTGCCTATTACAATTCCTTCTTCCTCAGTACCTTCCTTAATGACTCCTGTAGAATAACAAACCACATCTTACTTCTTCCTAATCTGCAATCCATGACCAATGTTTAAGAATCATAGAATTTTGAAGTAGGTCAACTAATCCAAGTCATCCTTGAAAAGGAATCCTCTCTACTGTATGCCACTTTTACTTGGCAACATCCAGTTAAAAACATTGGTCAATAAATCTCAAGGCACTAAATGTTCTATGACCAAATGAGTTTGAGAAATAATGCTTTCATCAATTAAAACAAAACAATTTGTTTTTATGCTGAACTTCAACATAAAGTGCATTACCTTACGCACAACAGAACATAAAATTATTATATATGAAACTATTTTCATTTCATTTCCATTTTTAAAGAAAAGTATATAATAAATTTCACTTTTCATTTTTAAAGCTGCCCTGCTGATCTGTCTTTTCTTCTGAGCTTCCTTCTGTAGTCTACTCTGCATTTTTAATGATGTTTGAGTGGTCTTCTTTTGGCATCACTAGAGTTGACCTTTGTCCCCAACCCCCATCAATCTTCTTGCAGAACAAGTCTGACTCCCAAGATGCCACAAAAATAGTAAGAGACAGAGCTATGACTCGTCGGACTTGCACTTAAATTTTTGGACCCCCAAGCCCAACATTCTTTCCATCATGGAATGCAAACATGCTTTTCTTGTATTTATTTGCAGTTCCCAGATAGCTGTGTTCGGGATGACCCTTGCATGCCAGAATTACCACTAACTATTTGGCAGGCATTGTGATAAAATGGAACAGCATGTGTACGTGAATAAGGAGACCTGGGCACCATTCCAACTTCACTCTTTGACCCTGAGCAAGTCCCTTTTCTGGGCTCCAGTGTCCTCATGTGGGAAATGAGGAGTTTGGACTACACGAGATCTAGGATCCTTCCCAGTTCTAGCATTTTTTAACTCTGGATGAGGAGGTTTGTATAAGGCTTTACAATTAGAAAAGCTCTTCCCATTCTAGTCCATCAAAGTGGCCTTTCTAAATAGGTTTGACATATCAATTATCTACTCAATATACTCCCCCAATAAAATCCAGTGACTCCCTATTATCTCCAGGATCAGGTACAAACATCTTCTGTTTAACTGTTAAAATGCTTTAGAACTTGTCCCCCACTTCTTTCTTTCACCTCTCCATATACTCTTATTATCTAGTCACACAGGCACCCTTGACATTCCTCAAACAAGACACTCCATCACCTTAATCGGGGCATTTTTGCCAGCTGTCCTTCATGCCTACAATTCTCCCCTTATCTCTTCCTCCTGGCCTTCTTTAAGACTCAATGAAAATAGCACTTCCTGAAATAAATCTTTACCGATCTCTCTTAATATTAATAATTTCCCTCTGTTGATTATTTCCATTTTATCTT
>JAQQSK010011041.1:0-12439 GCA_028658325.1 Potorous gilbertii | reverse complement strand
ATTTACATAGTGTCTTTTGCAATAGCTACTATATCCATTTCTAGCTATAGCTGCAAAAGAATAGCGGATGTATTTTATCTAAATTTTTTACCACAACCACTATCGCCCCCAAGACTATGCATACAGTTGGTGATTAACAAATATTTGTCACACTGACTGGCAAAAGATGAAGAACCTAGTCAGAAAATAGAAAAAAAAATACAATCTACTAAAAAGAAAAAAAAAACCTGGCATGACTTAGATTGCAATACTTTTCATGTCGATGATGTAAACCCTGTCAGCTGATCTGTGCTGCTGTGCCAACAGCAGGTTAAATACAGAGACAGCACACACACACACACACACACACACACACACAGAGCTAGTGTTTCATCAGGGCTGAGAGACAACAGGAAGAGACTCCATCCAGCACAAGCAGGTAAGATTTGATGCAGAAATATTTGTGCTTGGGTGGGGCAGGGAGGAAGGAGGAAGAGCAAGTATACGTTTAAGTTTTATGATATGCAGGTTTTATTTGTTTTGCTGTACATTTGTATTCTTTCTTCTGGAAAGTCAGGGTTCTGGGGGTATTTTATCAGTAACAGGCTTTCCATACTCGGCTTCAAGATGCCTTCAAACTATACCTCTCGGAGTTATTACAAAGCTCAAATAAAATACTGAATAGGAAAAAAAAGTGCTATGTACATGCATGGGAATGTGCTGTTAAGATTGATTGACTGACCGACCCACTGCTATCTACAAATGCAAATCGAGATGATCCTGGGATCTGAAGCTGCATTATGTTTGTCACACCCAAGTCCCAAGGTTCTACATCCCCTAAACCTTCCCAGGATTTGGTGTTAGCTATTTTTTAGCTAAATTTGGCAAAATTTAAGGGAGCTAATCTTTGGCAGCAGCTGATCTTTTGTATTTCCTAAAATGAGAAATTAATCTGGCTTAAATATAATTCTTAAAATTATAACCTGTACTGTAAAAACAGCCATTACAATCAGAAAGATTCTAGACAGGACTCTTCTTAAAGACATGGAAAAGATGAATCTGATGTTTGATGTTGGATTATATACTTTTTATGGTTATAGTTCTAATAACTGTTAGACATTTTATCTAGTGACATTAAGGAATACTTGAATGAGTATAAAGAGCAAAAAGCTATTATCATTTGCCCAATTTGCACTTTAGGAAAAGAAGCAAATATAGGTTCCCAAACTACAGCAGTAAGAAGCCTCTGACTACTGAATCATGTCCCTTTTCCTTGGCAGGGTTGCTATGGTGACAAGCTTGCTGCTGCAAAGCCTCTCTGATGCCTGCACTTCTGCAGTAAAAGCTTCCACTGAACACATGTTATTTGCTAGGCACACACGCCCCATCGTCAAATAGAAAGGCATATTTGATTCATTTTCAAAATGGAAATTAAGCCTGTGTGCTTTACCATACCAATAATCTCCTTAATTCTTCTTTCCTGGACTTTTTTACATTTTGGAGATTCTATTTAACCACTGGGGAAATTTCAGATTTCCTTTTGCATTTTGTTTTAAAACTCTTCAAATAATCAAAATAACTTATCAATGTCTCATAGATGATTAGAGTTGGAAGGAACCTTAGAGATTATTTAATCTATTCTATTCTCTGCCCTGATATTGTTCTCCCCATTTCACAGATATATAAACTGAAAATATTCTGATGAAGTAGAAAGAACACTGTATCTAGGGTCTGAGAACTTGGGTTTGAATCCTGGGTCTGCTCTTACTATCAGTGTGACCTTGGATAAGTCACTGTATGTAAATGACCTCTAATATTCCATTATAATTGCTGTTATTTTTTAACTCCATTTCCCTAGCACCTCCCAGCTTCAGGTGCTGATTTTCCTCAAACATGTTTACATCACTGTGCTCATAAACTCTATCTTGGACTCTTCTCAAATTTATAGTAATTAGCTCCAGGCTTGGGAAGGACACTGTTGTATATATATATAGTAGATAGAGTCAGTCTCAGAGAGGAAATCAGAATTTATTAAATGCCTACTATGTACCAGGAACTGTGCTAAGCACTTTACAAAAATTACTGTACATCCTCACAGTGACCTTGGGAGACTGATGCTATTATTACACCTATTTTGCAGTGGAGGAAACTGACACAGAAGTTAAATGATTTGCCCAAAGTCACACAGCTAAATAAATTTCTGAGGATGGATTTGAACTCAGATCTTCCTACCTCCAAGTTGAGCCTTCTATTCACTGCACCACTTAGCTGTTTCTTACCTTGTGTCAGCAAGATGTGGCTTCTAGTTATGCCTTTAAAGTAGTCTAGGATCTGTGTAAGGACTATAAGTTAGAGCTGAGTTGTTATCTGTATTGGGGATTAAAATTTTATCCAAAAAATCTACAGGTTTTCATTTTTAGAAATACTGAATTATATGATTCATGAGGGCCATCATTTTTATTAAAGAATTTTCTGAGATAGCATTGTTATATCAAGTATGTGTTACACCAATGGCAAAAATTCTAGACCTCACTTCAGTCATAGATTTAGATTTCATAAAGACTTTAAAGATTATCTAATCCAGTGCCTTTTTTTTACAGGTGAGCAATGAGGCCCCAAAAGTAACTTGCTCAAGGTCACTCTGGCATACATGTATGTGTAACAGAACCAAGATTTAAATCTACAGTGGAAATGGTACTGATCTGGAATTAGAAGACCTGGGTTTAAATCCTGCCTCTGACAGTATCTGTGTGACCTTGTACAAATATCTACTTCTCAGGGCCTCAGTTTCCTATTCCATGATATAAGAAGACTGGACTAGATAATCTCTAAAGTCCTTTCCAGTTCTAAGTCCATGATCCAATGGCCAAAATCCATCTGTTTCTCCTTAACCAGTCTTGCACCAGGAAACCCAAATATATGGGCCAGTAGAGACACATTGCTGAGAGTTAATGGGAAGAGACTGGACAGGGCATTCTTTTTCATTAGCTTTACCTTGTCCCCTCCTCTCCCTTCTCACTTTCTTTTCTCCCACAACAAATCTAATGTCCTACTTGGTTACCTGAAGAATTGAAAGTAGAAAGAAACACAGAAAGGCTGCAATGCTTCCAAGGACACAAGGAAGTTAAAGACCAATTAACATGTCTGTCCACTATCTATCACTAACAAAAGTCACCTGAAATTCCCAAACTGTACACCAAAACAAGTATAACCAAGACCATCCATAAAATGTAGTAATTACTATAATTCAGGAGTTTGGTAAGAGTGGAACATTTAACCTCTGTCCTGCAAACCTACACACACACACACACTCCTCACCCCACTGTCATTTCTGGGAAAGAATTCATTATTAACAAGCTTCTACCACAACCAAACCATTACATGGTCCACAGGACTTCATTCAGTATTTCATACCTTCCTTGTTCTTCATTTAGCAGGACACTAGCTTGGAAAGGGAAATTGCATCATTTTCTACTTTACCCACCTTTTAAAAATAATGTTTAAACAAAAGTACCTGGAGTGCAGTTTGACAGTTTATACTGATGTAGAAGAGAAGGCCTCAGCCTTGCCCCTGGTGATGTGGACTACATAACTGAAGAACTGAGTGAAAGAAGCCACTAACCCGCCCCTTTATCTAGTCCTGTTTTCTCCTCTTTAGAAACAACTAGCACTTTTTCAGGAGACACTGCCAAGGAACCAAGAGCCACTTGGATTAAAAGGATTTGGGCTAGGAGAGTTGAGCTGCTGTCAAGTCGGCAGCACAGCAGACTTTGGACAGGGAGAAAGATTTCTTACCCTCTCTTGGATGAAGAGATCATCCCAAGTGGGTAAACAGTAAATGTCCGGGGCGGGGGAGTAAGAGAAAAGGAGGGAGAGGAGAGGGACGAGGCTGGGGAGCAGACAGAAGAGAGGAGGAAGGAGACGGGGGAAGGAGCAGAAAGCAAAGGAGGCAGAGGACGGTGCGCAGGCAGAGAGAAGTGAGCATTTAATCTCCCTCTCCACATTGCAAGCAGAAGTGTTGCTGCAGCACTGGTCTGCTCCTGCTCTCACCCACCTTTCTCCCTCTCCCCCAAAAGAAGTACTGAGAGACAGCTGCCCCTCTGCTTAAGAGCGATCCCTCTCCATCACACCTCCCATTTCAGCTTGGGCACCGCCCGCCGAGCGAGAGCCGCAGCCCTCGCAGCCTGGCTGGGCCACAGCCCCCAAGCTGGCAGCGGCGCTGGGCACAGACACCGAGAGAGTTCCCTTGCCCTGAAGCAGCTTCCCGGAGGGGCACGGAGCTCCAGAGGCCGCGCGCTGCGCCGGGCGCTGCGGGGTCCTGGGTCCCCAGGCGGCCGCGGCTCGGAGGAGCCCCGGTGCCCGCGGTGGGTGAGGCTGGCAGCCTCAGCAGGGGCAGCGGCGGCACCACGTGTCCGAGCCGGGGCGGGCAGGCGGGGGGCGGGAGCGGGCTGGCCTCTCAGTCACTGGCAGGGGGAGCCGCAGGAGCGGCGGGTCCTCTCAGCCGCAGCCCCTGCCCGTCTCTGACTGGCATCTCCTCTTCTCCGAGGTCCTCAGGTGTCTCCTTGGCGGCAGAGGCATAAGAAGCGAGGCCGGGCGGTGGCAGCGGCGGCATGGGGCCCCTCCGGGACACCAAGGTAGGAGGCATCCGAGAGAGGCGGGCTCCGGGCGGCGGGGAGTGGGCGCTGAGCCGGGGCCACCTGGCAGGGCAGGTGGGCGGGGCCCAGGTAAGGCCCTGCAGGGGAAGGTGAGAGGGAGGGAGCAGTGGTCAGAGACGAGAGGCAGGAGGTTAAAGCGGCGTGAAGAGCCATTTTTCAGCTGATGAAATTTAAGGAAGCGAGGCCAGGTAGAACAGGAAAAGATTTGGGGCTTGACGTCAGAAAAGTCTCATACCGTCGAGGAAAATTATCACTGGCCCAGAAAGGTTTTTCGAAGTCGGTAGATAACTCACTGTAATGGTTTGTAGGAGTATCTTTCTGTACATGGATAAAAAATGTCACATAAATTACTGGGGAATAAGGATTTAGAACATTTTTGACATTTCACGTTTATTGAGTGAGCTAGGCATCCTGCAGAACGCAAAAACCTGATTGACAGGCTGATTTGGCTCCCGGATCCTGAGACCACAGAAAGTCTCAGGAGTGGATGCTTTGGCACAGTATGGGATAGCATGAGTAGGAGGGGTCAGGAGCTTATTGAAGGCCTGGGACTTTCCTTTGAATTCCTACTTTGTATTACGCTCCCAAGGCTGCCCCTTGTTTGTCTTGGCATTGACCCTCGTTAGCCCATGTTGGAAATAAGCAGGAGGTCATGTTGCGAAATGCTGTTGATTTCCTAATCTGATGTTTGGGGTCTTTTTGCCTTTCAGTGGAATGGTTGAAGGAAATCAGTGGTTTTCCTTTTTAAAAAAATCTTTATAGGAGTATAGTGCCAGAGATGGTTGTAGGAATTTTGTACAGATGAGACTCCAGAAATATGAAACACAGAAAATGGGCTACCTCATAAGTAACTGGGGGAGAATCCAGCTGGTGCCTAGGCAACCCCAAATGGGGACAGTGCTCCCAAATGCCCCAGTCTAGTTATAGTCCTGTGTAGGGTATTTGCGAAAAACTCAGTCTTTATAATTAATGTTTTTTTAGTCATCTGTAGCTATGTATTTGATATTAT
The DNA here is from genome assembly GCA_028658325.1 of Potorous gilbertii. Classification (NCBI taxonomy): domain Eukaryota; kingdom Metazoa; phylum Chordata; class Mammalia; order Diprotodontia; family Potoroidae; genus Potorous; species Potorous gilbertii. Next base: position 6,796 of record JAQQSK010011041.1, on the reverse strand, counting down.
AAAGAAAGCAGAGGAGAAATTCACTTCTCATGAGCATAATATAAAGAAAATAATCCTAAAACCTGAGATGAAATGCTAAAGTAATCTCCCTAGGTATTGGATTTTTGTTTTGTTTTGTTTTCATCTTGGCCCAGAGCCTTGAGTACCAGGATATTAATGAATAATTGAAAGGTTAGCCAGAAGAAGGGGGATTTGAGAGATAATGTTGCATTATAGATCAAGAGAGGGAGCGGATAGAAGGGTGCAGTTCGGGAAAATATATGGAGAGAAAATTGAGAAGGGAGAAAGCAGATGACACAGCTAAGGCAAGGCAAGCAAAATGAGAGGAAATTAGAATGATAAACCATTGTAAAGAATTTAGGAAGAGGGAAAAGCTTGAATTTCATATAAAATGCCAGAATGGCAAGAGGAGAAGGGCATAAAGTTGAATGGCCTTCTTAGCAAGATGTAACAATGAAATCATTCCACATGAACAGTTAGCAGGAATAGCTGCTAGAGTAAGTCAAAGTTAATGCTTTTCTTGAATAACCAACATAAGAAGAAATAATTTCCTTCTTCAAATGATTCTGTATTCAGAAATGCCATTTCTCAAAGGGGACAAGAGCTTGTGGGGAGAAACTGTCTTCTTTTTGTTTTCATTTTTATGTCCAATTTTGAGAAGGTGCACAGAGGGCAGCATCACGAGAAGGAGATTTCCCGAAGCCGAATTCCCCGTTTGATCCTTCGGCCTCACCTGCCCCAGCAGCAGCAGAAAGTATCTCCAGCATCTGAATCTCCCTTCTCTGAGGAGGAGAGCAGAGAATTCAATCCCAGCAGCTCTGGGCGTTCAGCAAGGACCATTAGTAGCAACAGCTTCTGCTCAGGTACCCATTAGACTTTCACTTGCATCCTACTAAAGTCAATATGTGTACAAGAAATGCATACTGAATAGGCTATGAATTGACTTGAGATATCAACTCTCTTTTTTCTTACTGGAATTTTGCTTTTGCTTTAATATGAATTTCTCTCCATAACAACATACTTTGGAATTTTAGAGTTACTTTATTGTTTCTTCTATGAATACTTAGATAACTGCTTTGGAGGAGTTTCCCTCAGCTATGCCTAGGAAAGATGTTAGCTTAAAATCCTTATAATTTTGTGTGTTTCAAAAATTGAAGAAAGCCCTTAATCAAGAAATCCATGTTCATTTAGGTCTAGACTCTGGAAGGAGACATTATGACACGTTAGTGTAAACCTGATGAAGAAAATGGTTTTTATCATTATGAAAGCAATTTGAAGTTACTTTATCATAAGTGCCTGAAGAATCTTGGTTGAATAGAGCATGATACAAGGGAAAGAATGTTAGATTTGGGGTCAGGGAACCTATTTTCAACTCTTGATTCTGTGACTTATAACCTGAATGATCTTGGGCAAGTCACTCTCTCTCAGCCTCACTTTCCTCATTTGTAAAATGAACAAGTTGGTCTAAGTGACCATTGAGATTCCTTCCAGAGTCTGCAGTTCCATGATTTGATTTCTACACAAGAAGTCATCTTTTAGAAAAACATTGTACTGAGTAGGGATGAAAGGGGTAACTTCTATATAATCCATCTCTGTGATTTGAGAAGAATGTTTCATTGTAATTCATCTTTTAGGACTTATTTGGGGGAAACTGAATTGAGGAGGTGGCCTCTATTGAGAAGTCATGAGAATCAGTACTATATACAAAGTGCACAGCCCTTAATTTAATCCTTTTAACTGGATTCAAAAACAACTTCAAAGAAGCACTTATTGAGCACCTTCTATACATTCAAGGTACTGTGCTAGTCTTCTAAATTATAAGGATGAATGAGACCTAGTCCCTGACCAACAGAAAATTAAAATTAGTAAGGGAGATAAGTAAAATAACTACTATATAAATTAGAGCATAATAAATGTATAGGAAAGGGGCCAACCAAGTGGTGGCAGAGATCCAGAGTAGGAAGAGGGCAAAATTCTATTCCATTGACAATAATGTCTGGTATTCATTTAGATTTATGAAATGCTTTATAGAACTGATCTCATAACAATCTTATGGGGTAGGTACTACCATTTATCACCATTTTCCTGCCTTTAAACTAATAATATCATAGATTTAGAGTTTAAACTAACTTTAGTGACCATCTAGTTCAGCTCCCTCAATTTACAAATAAAATAACTGAGGCTCAGAGAGCGTTAGAGACTTGCCCAGTATTATAGAGCTAGTATTGGGTTTGAGGCATGATGGAAACCCAGTTCTTCCTAACTCTAAGTTCAGAATTCTGTTCCATGTGGCAAATTAGCTTTGTCTCTCCTCACTTTTTAGGGTGTCCCTCTTTTAACTCCACCCTCCTGTATTCATATAAAGAAAATAATTTAAAAGAAGTTTGAGGAGAGTATTTTGCTGGTATTGCATTAAATTGATAACACAGAATCATCTGAAATTTTTCTTTGCTCTTTATTAAAAATGCTTTCTTTTCCTAGTTATTTAAGGTATGTTAATTGAGCATCTTCAGATTCCCTGTTTCATTCTAAAAATATTTACTTTCTGAAGATTGCTTTTCTTACTTGAATATGTCTGGATTGAGATCAAAAGGAAAACCTACTGTTCAATTGACATGATGCTCCCCCAGTGGGAAGGGGAAAACAAGGTTCCTGGGGCCTGGGTAATATTTTCAGAATGTTAGTGTTTACTTTAACTGTATTTTGGTCCTCAACATTCTGCATGCAAAAGAAATCGAGAATCATCACTTCAAATTTGCAGAATGAGCCCTCCTTTTCTATGACTTTGTTTATATGACTAAATCTGTGGAGTGAAATTTTAAATTTATTCATGTTATGTGCTCTAAATAAGTCAATTCTATTAGGCTAGACTTCAGGCCTACCTTCAGCTTGAAAAGTCAGCTACATTTTCAAAATTTAAAAAAAAGGACAAACCCATAAAATGGTGAATATTATTCATTAATCATTCTACCCAAGACCCATCTCCAGAACAGCCCCTCCCTCCCTAAGGACTTGTCTTCTATTTACATTATAATGTTGTACAAGAAAGCCAAAAGAAGAAATTGATCCTTCTACTATTAACTAACTGGGACTGGAGTGACAAGAGCTTACAATTACTAGCCTTGACAAACCCACTCCTCCATCTTTAGTCTTACCTCTGTCCTCTTTATCAGATTTGCCTAAAGTCTCCAAACAGAATTATTTCCCATCTCCAGGCCTAACTTTGTCTGGATCTCTCACGCTGATTCCCTAAGGTTTGAGTCTTATGCTTTTTTCTTGTTCTTCTTGACTGTCCCCACTTCTCATATGACCCAAGAAGGTTTCCAGTGCTTTTCTTACTAAAACTGACAGGAGCATAGCATACTGGGACATTGTTAATAATTAAGGAGGTCAGACGTTGCATAGAAAGTAAATGGGTTGAGTGTGATGGGTAGCTGTAGGCAGTGAAATAGAGAATATAAAATATGTCCAGAGTAAAGGGAAAAACAGCAGTGTTTTTTTTTAAATTTCTTCTGCCTCAACATAAAGAAGATAAATGTCCTTATCATCTGATCATGCTAGTTCAGTCAGAAAACATGGTACGTAGAAATGAGTTTAGCAGTCACTTCTTATAAAATAACAATATTACAATTTACAAGTCATATTATCTCACAATTTAATCTACTACTTATAATGCAGTGTGAACATGCTGCACTAACTTTTAATATTTGAAAATTATTGTATTCACCAATAAAAAAAGGGTAATATGACTATGTTAAAGGTTGTTTGAGGGATTTGGGAGCAGTTTTTCTACTCAGTTTCTCCTCTGTTTTAGGCCCTCTTTGATTTGGAAATAAGCCACAGGTTCCAGAATCATAATGTATAACATCTAGGTACATAGCTGACTACTTAAATACCCCTTGGCCATATGTTGTTTTTTCACTTCTGATGCCTACTATGGTCGTGAGACTAGTGTATGCAAGCATGCACTTGTGTATGTGTGCTGAGCACACAGTGAACTTCCATACTGGTAGAAGGTACCATTCCTAAATATTTACCTACAGAAACTGGGGCAGCTAGATGGTACAGTGGATAGAGCACCAGTGCAGGAGTCAGGAGGACCTGAGTTCAAATCTCACCTCAGACACTTGACACTCACTAGCTGTGTGACCATGGGCAAGTCACTTAACCCCAACTGCCTTAGCCTGGGTCATCCATCTCCAGTCATCCTGATGAATATCTGGTCACTGGATTCAGATGGCTCTGGAGGAGAAGTGAGGTTGTTGACCTGCACAGCCCTCCCTCACTCAAAGTCAAGTGTAAATCATGTCATTATTTCTCTGATGGCATGGTCTTCTTTGGCAATGAAGGAGGAACACACACACACATACACACACACCTATAGAAATACCTTGTTTAATAATAACAGTTCCAGAAGAGTAGCCTACAGAATAATTTTTTATATTTGTGTCAAAGATAGTTACTATCTAGAATAATACATATCCCAAAGAGTTTTTTTAAGCTTTATCAATATACCTATACTATGTTAATTTCTTTATTTTTTCTGTGCTACTCACCCCTTACTCCATTTTCCTCCTTTCCAAATTGCCTTCTTCAGGCTTGAAAAAGGATGTCTTGTTATGATCTTCTTTCCTGAGTTCTATATCATTCTCAGCTCCATTTTTTGCTTTTGTTCCCCAAAACCATTTTCCAAGCTATTTCTAAGTTAATTTTGTGTGCTTCCCTGAAGAGTTTTCTTTTAAAAGGCTTTTGCTGTACCAAGAAGGTACATAGTTCATTGCTTTTTTAAAATTTATTTTATTCTGAATTTAAGAAATAAAACAAGCATTTTTATAATGAAGTGGGATAAAAAAAAAAAAGGATTGTACCTGAAATTACAGGGCTATTATGTACAACTTACTATTCCTTTAAAATATATAACAAAGTTATCACATAATTTTCTTTTTTCCCTGTCCCCTATCCCAAACTTTGAGATGGCTACCATTAGACACAAATCTGTATGTGTATACTATATGTATATGTAAATACATACATATATGTATATATACACATACACATACACATACATGCATGTGTGGGAGTTCTTTTTCTGGATTCAAATAGCATCTTCCTTCATAGGATCTTTGCAGTTAATTTAGCTCTTCATAATTGAATGACTTGGTCACTCAAGGTTGTTTTTAAAACAATACTGTTTCCGTATACAAAGTTATCTTGATCTGCTCTTTTTGCACTTCATTATTTCATAGAAGTCTCTCTATGCTTTTCTAAAATGATTTAGCACACCGTTTCTTAAAGCAGAGTAATATTCCATTGTGAATATATGCCACAATTTGTTTAGCCATTCCCCAACTGACAGGGATCCCAGCAATTTTCAGTTCTTTGCCACCACAAAGAGAGTTGCTCTCAATATTTTAGAACATATAGTTTCTTTTAAATTTTTGCTAATCATCTTGAGAAACAGACCTAATAGAGGTATTCCTAGGTCAAAGGTTATAGGCAGTTTAATAAATCTTTGGGCATAGTTCCAAATCTTTCTCCAAAATGACTGGATCACCTACAGATCCACCAACAATGAATTAAGGTCCTAATTTTTCCACATCCCCTCCAATACTTTCCCCTTTTATCATTTTAGCCAATCGGATAGGTTTAAAATGACATCTCAAGTTTGTTTTAATTTGCAGTTCTCTAATCAATAATTATTTAGAGTGCTTTTTCATATGACTATAAATTATTTTGGTTTTGTCATCAGAAAATTGCCTGATCATGTCCTCTGACCATTCATCAATTGGAGAATGACTTGCATTCTTAGAGATTTGACAGAATTCTTTATATATTTGAGATATGAGGCCCATTTTATCTGAGGAACTGTCTATAAAATTTTTTTCAGTTTTTTGCTTTCCTTCTGATCTTGACTACATTTGTTTTATTTGTGCAAAACCTTTTTAATTTAATGTGATCAAGATTATCCATTTTACATCTCACAACACTATCTCTTGTTTGTTCATAAATTGTTCACTTATCCATAAATACCATAAGTAGTATGTTCCATGTTCTTCAAAGTTTCTTGCAATATCTCCCTTTATATCTAGGTTGTGCATCCATTTTGACCTTATTTTGGTAAATAAGATATTGATCTTTGCCCAATTTCTGCTAGACAGCTTTTCTGCTTTCTCAACAATTTTTACCAAATAATAAGTTCCAAAAACTTAAGTCTTTACATCTATCAAACATTGGGTTACTATATTAGTTTGCTGCTGGAGATTGCATGTCTACTCTGTACACTGATGTACCTTCCTATTTCTTAGCCAGTACCAGTTAATTTAGATAATTATTGTCTTATAATATAGTTTAAACTCTGAAATGACAAACTTCCATCCTTTACATTTTTCTGATTAGTTCCTTAAATAATTGACTTTTTTTCTTCCAAATGAATTTTATTATTTTTTTCTAGTTCCACAGAATACATTTTTGATAATTTAATTGGGATGACACTAACTATATAGATTAATTTTGGTAAAAATTGTCATTTTTATTATATTGGCCATACCTACTCATGAACAATTGATATTTCTCCATTTAATTAAATCTGATTACATTTGTGTACAGAGTTTGTTATGGTTTTATTCATGTACATCCTGGGTTTACTTTGGTATGTATATACCCAGGTGTTTTATACTGTCTAGAGTTATTTTAAATGGAATTTCTCTAGCTATCTCTTCCTGCAGGATCTTGTGGGTGATATATGGGAATATTGATGCTATGTGAGTTTACTATATATCTTGCTACTTTGCTAGTT
>JAQQSK010011040.1:0-12440 GCA_028658325.1 Potorous gilbertii | reverse complement strand
CTTGATAATTTCATGAAAGATGATGTCTAGGTCCTTTTTTTGATCATGGCTTTCAGGTAGTCCCATAATTTTTAAATTGTCTCTCTTGGATCTATTTTCCAGGTCAATTGTTTTTCCAGTGAGATATTTCACATTATCTTCCATTTTTCATTCATTTGGTTTTGTTTTATGATTTCTTGGTCTATCATAAAGTCATTAGCTTTCCTCAGCTCCACTCTCATTTTTAAAGAGCTGTTTCCTTCAGTGAACTTTTGAACCTCCTTTTCTATTTGGCTAATTCTGTGTTTTAAAGCCTTCTTCTCCTCATTGGCTTTTTGGACCTCTTTTTCCTATTGAGTTAGCCTATTTTTCAAAGTGTTATTTTCTTCAGCATTTTTTGGGTGTCCTTTAGCAAGCTGTTGATTTGCTTTTCAAGCTCTTCCATGGCCTGAGCACACTGCATATTCGTTTTGGAGGTATTGGGTGCAGAAGCCTTGACTTCCTCTGACAGTATGCGTTGTTCTTCCTCATCCAAAAGGATACAAGGAAATGCCTGTTCACCAAGAAAGTAACCTTCTGTGGTCTTATTTTTTTTCTCTTTTTTGGGCATTTTCCCAGCCAGTTACTTGACTTGTAAATCCTTTGTCAAGAGGAGGGTCCTAGTGTTCCACCTCACCCCAGGACCATGCTCAGGGCTGAGGTTCAGATCAGCTGCTCAATTCCCCTAGGGGCTTTAGGTGGAGTGCTTTCCAGATGGATGCTGCCACCGCCACATGGGGCCTATGTTCAGGGCAGGCTGCTCCCCTCTCATCCAGCTGTGAAAGCCCTCTCACTGACCTTTGGAGCTTTATTTGGAGCTTGTGGTTTGAGGGATCTGAGACCTTCTCTGCTAGGGATTCTGCCCCAGAGGCCTGTTCCAGTCCTGTTCCTCACGGCCAGGGCTGGGCTCTACTCCACTCAGCATTCCATGGGATAGACCTTTCTTGTCAGCCTTCCAGGTTACCTTTGGCTGGAAATCTCTTTCACTCTGTCATTCTTTGCCTTCTGTTGCTCTAGAATTTGTTGAGAGTCTTTTTATACACGTATTTTTTGATTGTGGGGGAAAAGCTAGAGTATGTGCATCTTTCTACTCTGCCATCTTGACTCCACCCCCTACTTGGCTCTTTCTTAAGATTTTCCTTAGAGACAGTTGCTGAGAATATTTTCTCTTGCTAAAAATGATACTTTTTCCTTCAATATTTCACACTTTCCATTTGTTTCATGGTTCACAGTTGGCATCTCCTCCATTGATGGAGCTCAGAACCCCTACAAGCCTTAGGAGATGAGATATTTTGACCAAAGAAACCTTATCACTGGGTCATTAGCCTTTTGTTGATAAACTTTTCAAGATTTAGCTAGTCTGGTCCTCAGATAGGAGATGCACAGCCCATCCCCAGATCCAGACTGAGGCTTGGATTAAGCAAGCCCTGCTGTGACTCAAGTTTCACCATCATAGCCTTCAAGAACTTAGAGCCATCTATCTTCACACCATGATAAGGCATCAAAATGAACCTTCATCAGAGATTAATATTGAAATTCATATTATATTTTCCTTCTCTCCCCAATAATTTTAATGTGAGCTGCATTTTCTTTCTGAAATTTCAAGAAGAAGTTTTGGTTTTGTTTTTTATTTTTTCAGTTAGCATCCTTTTAAAAAAAATTTAATCTGGCCTTCCCCACTATCCTTTCTCCATTCAGCAAATTTTACAAATAAGTAAAGCTTTCTGTAAATAACTGCATGCTCCAGCAAAACAAATTCCTATGTTAGTCATATCTGAAAATAGATTTTAATCTTGTCAGGAATGAATGCTGTGTTTCACTTTGATTTTTTTTTTTGGACTCATGGTTAATCAGAGTTTTAAATTCTTTCAGAATTGTTTTTCCTTACAGTGTTTTTTGTCATTTTACAAATTGTTTTTCCACTTACTTTGCTCTGAATCACTTCATATAGGTCTTCCCAGTTTTCTCTGAATTGTTCCATTTCATCATTTGTTCTGGCACAATAGTATTCCATTATATGTACCATATTTTGTGTAATCATTCCCCAGTAGGAGGACATACCTTTAGGTTCCAGTTTTTATGTTTTTAATAAAATATCCAAAAACAGTGAGTGAAACTTAGCCTGAAAACCACTTTTGGAATAGATAAGAATGGTTCTCCTGTAGCCTTGGACTCATCTGTATTCTTTCTATAGGTGTTAGTCCATATCATTTATCTTTGATTACTGAGTATATCGAGATCAGAGGTTCATTTCATCAACGTTCACATCACTACTGTTTTTCTGTCTATGTCTTCAGGGAGAAGAAGCTTTGTTGATTGCTCATACTTAATTTCTTCTATCTCCAAAGGTATCCTCAAATTAAAGTCCCTGTTAGGTGAATCTAATAGGTGATTTTTCTTCTGCAATTGCACTTTTCTTAGGACTCACTCTCAATTTCTCTCCTACATAGTATATTACTTTCATATCACCCAAGGCATAATCTTCCCAATATCCCCTAATCTTTCCTTCCCAGGAATCATCCTACACATTTCATGATGAAATATGGGCAACCATACATATCTTTTCTACTGAGACAGACACAAAAACAGTCTGTGCTGATATTTCTGCCTGTTTTTGTCGTGCTCCATTGGAACTGCTAGTATCCAAAAGAGCCATCCCAGATGATCAAGTTTGAGCTCTTCGCTTTGAGTGAGGTGGAAAACTGTAAAGTTAAAACTTATTCAGCAACAGGTTAGCCATGACAGCATCTCTGAGGGATTTCCAGTTAGAAATGCAAAATGGTTAACTGCCTCTTCCATTATACTTTCCCAGTTCATTATTGCTTAGATTTAGTTTTTTGTTGAGAATTTCAATTTAGTCTGATAGTAGCTACTTGATGACTTGACCTCACTCCATATCTTTTGGTTCCACAGCTACCATAGTCACTGCTAGGAATTTTTTTCTTGAAAAAATTCTAGTTATTTAGAGTTTATTTTCTCTGAAGATGTATCATTCCTAGCAACTTTTCCAGAGTTCACTCTTCTTCCTCTCTAAAGCATTCTGGGTTAGCTGCCCTTCACGTAACTTAGTATTACTTTCAGATCTTCAGACTAGATTAGAAATGTCTATTATGCAGCACAAAAAGGGCAAAACCTTTTCAGAATCTGTCAGGAATTATTTATACCTGCAGAGACATCCCCCTCCCCCATATTCTAAGAACTTAGAACTAAACCACAAGTGTTCCACCAACAATAATAGGTAATGGGACTGTCATCATGGCCAGTCTTCTGAGATACTCTATTGTGCCAGTGCTCTGATCTCATTATTAAATTCCTAGACTGACAAAGATGGCAGACTCCAATCAACTTTGTCTTTGTGAAATGTAGACTAAGGAAAGAAACTGTGATAAACTCAACTCCTAAGTTGTATATCAACTAATAAGTATCATAAAACTAATTTTTTGCTTTAGAGTCTGAAGGTAGCAACACAATATTGTTGGTCAATCCCTGTGTTAGAGTAGCCAAGGATTGACCCTTTTTAAAAGTATGACTTGTTTTGAGGGTCATGTCCATCATGCAGAGCAGCAATCTAGTTTCTTTACAATTTGAAAAGAATTTCCATGTTTTTGTTTTGGTTTAAAAAATTAAACCTGCACGCTAACAGAAAAATTATGTCGTGGTTAATATGGAAATAGGTTTTGCATGACTTCACATATATAATGGGTATCCTGTTGCTCTTTCAATGGGTGGTGGAGGGCAGGAGTGAAGGAGAGAATTTAGAACCCCCAAAAATGACTTAAAAAATTTTAAATTATGTTAGTGTGATTGCGTTTGTTGGAATCATTAACCTTTGTTTCCTGTGTTTACTTAACTTCCAGGGAGAAAATGAACAGCCTGTTTTTGCATTATCTGGTCTCAGATGGGGATCCTACAGAGATGCAGGAGTGAAAGTTAGCAAGTAATGTAGTATTATTTTACAAATAGTGTTTTTTCTTTCTTTGTATTCTCCTTATTAAGGTTTTCATTGAGTGATAAATTCATAGTTTGTTTTTTTTTTTAAAGATTCTGCTTATTTAGGGTTTTAGAGATACCATGCTTCATGCCTTTTGTGGCATTTTTCTCCCCATTTGGCAGACTTGAGTTGAGTTTTGTTTGAATTATAAAGGTAGAGGTTATTTTTGTGGAGGCTGGCCATCTTTAACCCAAAGAGTATTAGGAGAGCTTTCCAGTTCATTAACTTTTACTGGGTTGATATTGTTTGAGGAAGGCAATAGATTTCCTGTTTAAATACAGGCCTTCTGAGGGCAAGAATATCTTGAGTTTAGAGCCATGATCATGGTGTTTTTAATAGTCTGATTGGCACAAAGGAAACACTTCATAGGTCTTGTTTCTACACCAATGGGTAGATTGTTTTGTGTTTGTCCTTCATTGCCAAAGAAGACCATTGAGTGAGGGAGAGCTGTGCAGGTCACCAGTCTCACTTCTCCTCCAGAGCCATCTGAATCCAGTGACCAGATATTCATCAGGATGACTGGAGATGACCCAGGATGCAGTGGAAAACCTTGGGCCCTTTAGGCCAAGGTCTTTGCAGGTAGTCACTTAGAATGAGGCAATGCCCATTCATTGAATAGGCCTGTTTAAGAAGTACCCAGGGCATGGCCCCTTTAATGAGGCCAAGAAAAAGAAAGACATCAGGTTGGATGGGAAACAGCAACAGTTACTATTGATAATCACTCTAAAGCTAGGTGGGTCCAGAGGAGCCCTTAAGCAGGGGCCTTTGGTGTCCCAGTTTCAGAGTGAAATAGGTTTAAGATTTTGGGAGAGAACAGGACAAAGGACTGGAGAAAAGGAAGGGAAGGGAAAAGGAAAGGAGGCCAGTAAAATCCAAGTCACCTGGGCATCTTTTGGCCATCCAGATTTGCCTTCCTTTGGAGAAGAGAAGGAAGGGCAGTCAGACAGGAGAGGAGGAGTTGAGTTACCCAGCTAGCTGGGTCCCCATTCAGCCAGCTACATCTACTCATAGGATTGTGTTGGTCCTTCGTTGCTGAAGAATACCATGCCATCAGAGAAATGATGACATGACTTGCACTTGACTTTGTTTTGAGTGAGGGAGGGCTATGCAGGTCACCAGCCTCACTTCTCCTGCCACACCAGTTGGTAGAAGGGCTTCTCCAAAAGAAGCATCTTTTTTTGTTGCACTGGGAGAGCAAGGGATCCTTGCCTTGGAGGGTAAATAAGAAAAGAGGGATTATTTGATCATGTAATAGCCTGTCATAGAAATAAAGTGGGAGTATCACAGATCTCTCATAGAAAATGAATTCATTTCTGGAGATCTCATCAGCAGGGATTATGGAATTGTTACAGTTAATGAATCAATAAACATTTGCTAAGTATCTGCATGAGCATTGCCCTCAATTCTGGAGAAGATAAAAGCATAGCTGAGACATGGGTCAGCCTTCACACTGCCTATAGTGTAGTAGAGGGACAGGATACAAACAGAGAATTAAACACTATTACATGAGAAGTACAAATTGAAGTGGTGTAAGAGGTCCTACATGGTGGTATCAGGGAAGGCTTCATGTAAGAAGTGATTTTGAACTGGACTTTAAACGAGTATTTTTCAAGACGAAAAAATTCCATGCCTAGTAGAGAACATTAGAAAAGACATGAAAATGAGAGAGAGTTTTTAGGAAAAAGAGTAGTCTGATTTTGCTGGGTCAGTCACAGAGAGAGAAATAGGAGAAAAGATGGGAAAGTGAAGACCAAAGCCAAAGTACTGAGGGTCTTAAAAGCAGGTAACAGAGAAGTATGATCAGTAGGTGATAGGGATCAACTGAAAAGTTTTTTTTAATTATTTTTTTTATTCTGACCAAAAAAGGATTATTTCCCTAAATAAAGTAGAACTTCAAAAAGGGTTTTATCTGAAACTGAGAGTCTTCATTACATATAGCTTACTGTTCAAGTATATCATAATTCAGTATGTCCCTTCCAAAGCAATCTGACTGCCTGCATTTCCTTAAAATTTGGAGATTTTTATGTATTTTTTAAAAAAATGTTTCAATAACCCTCTTCACTTTTTTTTAAAAGTCTATAGTGAGCTCTCCTCTCCTCCCGCTCACCAACTTCCCTTCAAAGAAAAAAATATTATCCATAAAATAAATTTTCATTGAAGCAATGCAAATTCACATATTTGCCTCCATGTATATGTCTATATCTATACATAAAGATGTGCATACACACATATATATCATTCTATACCCATAATATATCACCCCATTTTCTTTTTTTTTTTAATATATAATTTACTTATTTTTCAATTCTCAGCATTCGGTTCTACAAGAATTTGAATTCAAAATTTTCTTCCCATCTCTCCCTATCCCCTACCTCAGGACAGCATGCACCCAACCACCCCTTCCCCTTCTTCCAATCTGTTGTCCCTTCTATTACCCACTCTTGTTCCATCTTCATTCCTGTTTCCTGCAGAGTAAAATAGATTTCTGTACTCCTTTGCCTGTATAGCTTAATTTCCCGCTGCATGCTAAAACAATGTTTAGCATTCATTAAAGCTTTGAGTTCTATATTCTCTCCCTCTCTCCCTACCCACCCTTACTGAGAAAACAAGCAGTTCAATATAGGTCCTACATGTGTAACAGTACAAAGCACTTCCATAACAGTTATGCTGTGAAAGACTAACCACATTTCCCTCTGTTCTATCCTGCCCTTCATTTATTCCATTCTCTTCTTTGACCCTTCCCACAATAGTGTTTGCTTCTGATTGTCTCTTTCTCCAGTTTGCGGTCCTTTCAGTTATCTTCCCTCTCCTACCTCCTTCCCCCTTGCCTTTCTGCAAGGTAAATTAGATTTCCATATCTAATGGAGTGTGTTATTCCTTCCTTAAGCCAAATCCCATGACAGTAAGATGCAGTTATTTTCTTTCACCAAGCCCCCCCTCTTCCCCTCCATTGTAAAAACTTTCTCCCCTCTTTTATGTGAAATGATTTGCTACATTCTACCTCTTCCTTTCTCTTACTCCTAGTACATTTCATTCAGCAGTAAATTTTATCTTTTTTAGGTATTCTTCCTTCATATTCAGTTCACACTGTGCCCTCTGTGTGTGTATGTGTGTATATACACATACACCCATGTACATATACATAACTACACGTATATAATATACACATACATATATACCCATATACACCTACATACATATATTCCCTCTAACTACCCTAATACTGATAAAGGTCTCAGGACTTACAAATAACATCTTTCCATGTAGGAATGTAAAGAGTTCAACTTTAATGAGTTCCTTAAGACTCTCTCTTTCCTGTTTACTTTTTCATGTTTCTTTTGATTCTTGTGTTTGAAAGTCAAATTTTCTATTCAGCTCTGGTCTTTTCAACAAGAATGCTTGGAAGACCTCTATTTTATTGAAATTCCATTTTTCCCCCTGAAGTATTATACTCGGTTTTCCTGGGTAGGTGATTCTTGGTTTTAATTCTGTCTCCTTTGACCTCTGGAATATTATATTTCCAAGTACTTCTATCTCTTAATGTAGAAGCTGCTAAATCCTGTGTTATCCTGATTGTATTTCCACAATATTTGAATTGTTTCTTTCTGACTGCTTGTAATATTTTCTCCTTGACCTGGGAACTCTTGAATTTGACTACAATATTCCTAAAAGTTTTCCTTTTGGGATCTTTCAGGAGGTGATTGGTGAATTCTTTCCATTTTTATTTTACCCCCTGGGTCTAGAATATCAGGGTAGTTTTCCTTGATAATTTCTTGGAAGATGATGTCCAAGGCTCTTTTTTTGATTGTGGTTTTCAAGTAGACCAGTAATTTTCACATGTTCTCTCCTGGATCTATTTTCCAGGTCAGTTGTTTTTCCAATGAGTTATTTCACATTGTCTTCTATTTTTTTCATTCTTTTAGTTTTGTTTTATAGTTTCTTGGTTTCTCATGAAGTAATTAGCAGATCGAAGCTCCATTCTAATTTTGAAAGAACTATTTTCTTCAGTGAGCTTTTCAACCTCCTTTTCCATTTGGCCCATTTTGTTTTTAAGGCGTTCTTCTCGTCATTGGCTTTTTGGACCTCTTTTGCCATTTAGGTTAATCTATTTTTAAAGATGCTATTTTCTTCACCATTTTGGGGGTCTCCTTTAGGAAGCTATTGATTTGCTTTTCATGATTTTCTTGCACCGCTCTCAATTCTCTTCCCAATTTTTCTTCCACCTCTCTTACTTGATTTTCAAAATCCTTTTTGAGCTCTTCCAGTGGCCTGAGACCATTGCACTTTTTTGGGGGGAGGTTTTGGATATAGAAGCCTTGACTTTGATGTCTTTCTCTGATGGTATGCTTTGTTCTTCCTCATCTGAAAGGATGGAAGAAAATACCTTTTCACCAAGAAAGTAACCTTCTATAGTCTTTTTTTCCCCCTTTTTTTTTGGACATTTTCTTGACTTTTGAGTCCTCTGTCAAATGGAGGGTATACTCTAGGGATCTGTAACTTCTCAGTTCCTCTAAGGTGGCACAATCAAGGGAGAGGTGTTTCCTCCTCTCTTAGCCTGCACTCTGGTCTATGAGCAAGCAAAAGCACTCTTTTCTGCCCTGGAACTGCGAATAGGATTCCCTCTCCACAGCCACCAGTAGCTCCACCTCATCAGCCAGTGCTCCTCCTCACCCCAGAACCACCACTCAAGGCTGAGATCCAGATCAGCCACTTGATTTCCCCAGGGTCTTTAGGCAGAGGGCTCTAGAAGTAGATGCTGCTGCTGCCTGGAGCCAGGCCTGAGGCTAGACCATGCTCCCCTCTCACCCAGTTATTGACCTTTGAAGCCGTTTTTGGCATTTGTGAGTTGAGATATCTGGAGCAGCTGCTACCCATGATTTCACACCTTGAAGCTTGCTGCAGTCCTGTCTGTGCTGGGTGGCCCAGGCTAGGCTGCGCTCTGCTCTAAGCCTGGTGCAATAGACCTTTCCTCTTAGCCTTTTAGGCGTCTTGGCCTGGAAATTTGTTTCACTCTGTCAGTTTGTGGCTTCTGCTGCTCTTGAATTTGTTTAGAGTCATTTTTTTACAGGTATTTTTTGAGCTATGTAGGGAGAGCTAGAGCAGGTCCATCCTTCTACCATAATCACCCCATTTTCAAGAGGTGTGGGTTTTATACTTCATCTTAAGTCCTTTGGAGTCATAGCTGGTTACTGCAGGTATCAGAGTTTTATCATAAACTGTTTTTCTTTCCACTGTTGTTACTATATGAATTGTCTTGGTTTTTCTGACTTTACTGTGCATAAGTTCATACTAGTTTTCCCAGAATTTTTTAACCATTACTTTTGTTGTTTCTTATGGTGAAGTAACATTACCCTTTAAAGTTTTTTGAAAGAGATGTGTGACATGACCAAATCTATACAAGTGAAAGTTTTTTTTATCTTTTAAAAATTAAATGTTTTATTGAAAACTTTATAGCCTCCTAAACTTCAATAGCCGTTTAAAGTTTAATTTCAGCGAATGAAAAGTAAATACCTTACCTTCCCCCCACATCTGTTATTATCAACTTACTTTACTACCGTTTATCTTTGTAATCGCATTTGTTCATTTTGTCTTTTATGACTATCTCTTTCCCTTATTTAAGTAAGGATTTTCCCCTTCCACCCCTCCCAGTCCTAGTTTGTCCTCTAAATTTTCATGATAAGACCGTTTCATCTTTATATTATTTATAATACACATTATCCATTTGTAATTACCATGGCTTATGGCATGGTGTAGTTGTCTAAAGCAGAAGGTCTTTCCTTGCTTGTGTGTGTCAGACTTCTTTGGCAGTCTGGTGAAGCCTCTGGACCCCTTCTCAGAACATTTTTAAATACATAACATATTTAAGATTACAAATTAAATGAGTTATATTAAAACATAACTACTAAATACATTTTTAAAACAAATTCACAGAACTCCAAATTTATACCTAATTTCTTCTGGACTACTTTCTATTTTTCTCAGTAATTTTTTTTTTTACTTATAGGTTCCTTACCCTACTAATTAGTGTCCCTGGCTTTATCAAACACTATACCACAGCATTCAGTTGTTTTTAGATGGTGTTGATTATCTGATCTCTTCCACTGGTCAGTTGTTATATTTTTTAATGAGGACTAAATCTCTTGATGATTACTTCTTAGTAGTATAATTCAAGGCCTGGTATTGCCAGGTTCCCTCCACTCCTACTTTTAAAAAATAATTTCTTGTAAGATTCTTGACCTTTTGTCCTTGTAGATGAATTTTGTTATTTTATCTCTATAAAAATCTATTTATAAAATAATCCCTTGGTAATTTGATTGGTATGGCATTAACTTTGTAAATTAGTTTCAAACAGTATCATTGGGGTTTTTTTTAATCATATTGGCACAGATCAACCATGAACAATTAATATTTCTCCAATCGTTTAATACTTTCTTATTTCTTCCTTATTCCAGTAAAAAGTGTTTTGTTGGTATTGTCATATGTCCTAAGTGTTGGTAGATAGGCTCCCAGATACTTTATACAATCTGAATAAAGTTACCTTTGGTAGTCTCTAGTTACCTTATTTATTTTAAATATGGTTGCATTTTGGATTTTTTTAGTATCATCTTGCCAGGGTGTATTAGTAACATTCAGAAAGGCTAATGATTTTTGTGGGTTTATTTTATATATTACTACTAAGAAAATTTATTCTTGCAATGATGTGAAAGATGCATCATAGCAGGGAAAGAGCAAAGATGGGAAGGCTTGTTGTCAGATAACTGCAACGATCCAGGTAGTTGTCCTAGGGTGGTGATTGTAGGACCTAGGAAGAGGGGGCAGATTTGCGTGAGATTGTAGAGGTGGGCTTGACAAGACTTGGTAACTGATCTAATGTGAGAGTTAAGTTAGAGAGAAAAAGCAAAGGACAACCTTTAAGACTTTATGGGCGAATCTGAGAGTAGGCAGCACAGGGAACAGAGAGGAAGGGGCAGATGCAGGCTCCTCTAAAAGCAGCATTGTAACTGTGCCTAAGTATCCTCTCCAGGACTGAGTGGTTTCTATCATGCCTCTGCCAAGAGGAAAAGTAGGACTTTTAGACCATACTTTTGCCACTCTCACACAGAACTCTCTGCCTTTGAGTTTTACTACATCTTTGTTATGAACTAGTTCAATTCCTTCTCACAAATTCACTATGTGAATCATGATTTCCCTTTCTTTCAAGACCCCTGTGGTTTTACTTGGTACTCCACCATACATGTCTGCCTCCTCTCAAATACTCAGGCCTCCCAGTTAATCACTCTCCTGAACTCCTGTGAACTTTTACCTTCACTCTGTCTTAGTACTTGCAAGGATAGCCATACCCTTGATCCCTCATAATTATTTCATCTCCATGATCCATAACTGGAATTTCTCTCGCTAGTCATTACCTAACTTTTAATCTTTCTTCCTGCCTTATAAATCTAGCCTCCATTGTCAGTATAACTTCTATTCTCTTTCCTACTTCCCATATTCCCAGCCTCTTATCCCTGCTCTGACCTTCCTTCCTTTTCTTCTCAAGCTTGACCTTGTGTTAGACTCAGCTGTCTCTGCATCCCTCTCTGTCCTATCAGCAATTTCACCCAGCCAGTCCCAACCCAAAGTTATTTCCACTCCATGCCTTCTGCATTCTAACTCTTGTTTGCTGAACATTTTTGGAGAAAATGAGCTGACTGCTGATTCAATTTGTTGCAAATTTGTCTAATTGCAAAAGGATTCTTAATTTATTTATTTAACTTCTAACATTCATTTTCACAAAATTTTGGGTTCCAAATTTTCTCCCCATTTGTCCCCTCCACCCACCCCAAAACACCGAGCATTCTAATTGCCCCCTATCACCAATCTGCCCTCTCTTCTATCATCTCTTCCTTCCTTTGTCCCCATCTTCTCTTTTGTCCTGTAGGGCCCGATAACTTTCTATACCACATTTCTTATTCTGTATTTCTTATTTCTTGGTAGTAAGAACAGTACTCAACAGTAATTCCTAAAACTTTGAGTTCTAACTTCTCTTCATCACTCCCTCCTCATCCATTCCCTTTGGGAAGGCAAGCAATTCAATATAGCCCATATCTGTGTAGTTTTGCAAATGACTGCCATAATAGTTGTGTTGTGTAAGGCTAACTATATTTCCCTCCATCCTATCCTGCCCCCCATGGTTTCTATTCTCTCTTTTGATCCTCTCCCTTCCCAAGAATGTTGACTTCAAATTGCTCCCTCCTCCCATTGCCCTCCCTTCCATCATCCCCCCCACCCTGCTTATCCCCTTCTCCCCCACTTTCCTGTATTGTAAGATAGGTTTTCATACCAAAATGAGTGCATTTTATTCCTTCCTTTAATCGAATGTGATGAGAGTAAACTTCATGTTTTTCTCTTACCTCCCCTCTTTTTCCCTCCACTGAAAAGTCTTGTGCGTGCC
>JAQQSK010011039.1:0-12440 GCA_028658325.1 Potorous gilbertii | reverse complement strand
GTAGGATGTGAAAAGGCAAAAGAGAACCATGCTAAGCATTCTAAGAAAACTGGAGAAGGATATGATGATTTTCAAAAGAATAATAAAGAAAAGTTTCGTGATAAGTAGAGAACCTGGTAAGGGTCTTGAAAATACTAATCAGTTTATTATACCAGGGGCAACTCCATGATTTTCAGCAAATATCAAATATTATATCTGATGTACCTTGGGATCTATTGGGATGACAAAATTCTTGGGAATTTTTGTCCTTTTTATTAGCAGATCAGCAAAGATGAACGTACAAAGTAACTGTACTTTTACTCTTGAAAGATAATAAGAAAATATATATGTGTGTGTATGCTTACATGTATATATATGTGTGTGTGTGTACAATATGTACATATATGTATCTCTCCTCTCTCTCTCTCCCTAAACATATATATATATATATATATATTATATATATATGAAATTCTTAGATGAGGAATGAGTATGCTCACTGAGTGCACAATAAATTTACGTAATATAAACTTAACTGTGCTGTCACTATGGGAAGGCTATGGTTGTTCTTTTCCTTTATCAACTCATTGTTTCTCTCTTCATCAGTGACTATTTCCAAGTTTCCCAGCTATCCTCCATCCCTTCACCCCGTGATATCCTTCTCATCAAAATATATGGTCTGAGTGTTTAGCTTTTTCCTCTTACACTAGTATCACTGGTGTACACTCACATGTCCTCATGCGTATATTGTTGTGGAAACCTACTGATTGGGCTATACCTCAGATCTCTCCTCATTCTAGTTCATTCCCATCTCAGTTGTCAAAATGATGCTCCTAAATTGCCCATCAAACAATGTCACCCTCCCTATTACTCTTAGCAGTGAATATAAACATCTTTTGAATAACTTTCAATGTCATGTATTTATAACTGATCTCCATTGTACTTTTCCAGTGTTCTTAATGATTGCCCCCATCCATGTGCTCTGCATTCCAACGACACTTTCTTTCTTGCTTTTCCTCACAAAAGACAGTTTATCTTTTGACTCCAGACATATTCATTTGTTGTCCCCCAATGCTTTGGATTTTCTCTCCCTTTCTGTTTCCTGGATACCATGACTTCGTCAGGTCCCAATTAAAATAATACCTTCTACGAGAAGTCTCCCCCTTAATAATAACCTCTTTCTTCCATTTTACCTACAATTTATCGTATATACATAGATAAAAGATAGATATCTACATCTATCTATCCTATCCTATCTATCTATCTGCTTTGATCAGAGGCTAAAAACAAATGTTTAAAAGTTTTCAGTAAAAAGCTTTCTTGAGATCTAAGGAGTCCTTTGCCAAAGTCTTAAAACATTTCTTTTATAATTCTCCCCCAAAATGAGATTCGCAACTGACTAGGAGATCAATCCTCTTGTGGATAATCTTAGCCTATGCTATCTTTACTCTCAAGAATCCCAACAGGTGCCACGAGAGTGTTAAGGTATGACTCTCAAATTCATCCCAAATGTTGCCCCACCACAAAGATTCTAAATAAGTTCTTGTCAGTGGAGTCATTGATTGATAGGTGAAATGACACTTAAACAACACAGTTCCAATTTAATAACAATAGAAAATGCCCCTCACATGAACACATTCTCTGTATCCAAACTTGTCCTTGGCACTTGTGACATGTATCATTGAATAAAAGGTCTCTGTCCGCATGTTCCTTAGGTGTCTTATGTTCGATTTGTTGGCAAATGCATTAGCATCTTTGGAATGCCTTGTATGTAGTACACAGGAGTTGCCTCCGTATTGGTAGCAGCCTGTGGGAGAACATGCCACATAAGTTCTTCAGAGATGGGGTTATTTTGAGGTCCCCAGTACCCCTAAACCTCGACAAAAGTTCTTATGCTACTCAATAGTGGAACTGGACCAATGAGTACCTGTTGCATTTCTATCATTGGTAATATGGGGAGAGAGCTATTCTTTAAAATAACAAGAACAAAAGGGCATCTTCATTTGATCCACTGAGTAACAAATAAAGTATACCTTCAACTGGTATATAAATTGTAGCTGCTGTGACTATCACTGATGATAGTGGTGGCAATGATTATAACAATATTATTTTTAGCTCGAAGATCTCTGAAAACATATGCTTTCCTCAATCAGGGCTTCATTATTCATCTAATAGAATATTCGTATAAGTTTTTTGTCCATCTAGATTGTTATTCTTTTGAAGTATGAGAAATCTAGTCATTCCTGAGTTGTTACACTCTACTTAGATATCATTAAATTTCTCAGAAAATGTTTTCTTTCGCTGTCTGAATCTCCTTCTTTATAAACATTTTGCATCACTATTTGTGAACTTGGAAAGGAGGTTGGTGCCTACAATGGAAAGGCCATTGCATAGAGATTGAATGGACATTTAGGGCATTGCATAGAGATTGAAGGGACTTTTGTAGTTGTGTGATCTTTACAAAAGCACTCTATTTTTCTGGATTTATTTCACTTATATACAAAATGAAGAGTTTGGACTGGGTGATTCTAATATCCAAGATCCAAATCTGCGATTTTATAAATCAAGAGAGTTACCATGCATGTTCATATATGGACATATGCACGTAAACAATGCACATACCTACAGATACATATATAGACAATCTTATATATGTACATTCACATAAATACATTGTGTGCATGTAAGTATACATATATGTGTTTTTAAACAGACAATGCTCTTCTTGAGATACTATGGTACACTCTATGGGAACTGATTTTTGTCCTAGGTTATGGGCAACAGAGGAAAAGGTGTCGCTATATTCTTTTCCTTCTTGGCTTGCTGAGTTAGGAAAATTTATCACAGTGATTCAGAACAATAGACATAACAAAATGAAACTGATTGTATTTCACTCCCCTACCCCAGATGTTACCAAACCATTGATTTTGAATTTGGAATTAAGGAAAACTCCATTCGGAAGAGATATTTTGGACTAGTCACTAGAAGGTATGACCACGCTAGAGGATCAGAGGTTCCTAAGGTGGGCTGTACATTCCCCTGTGGAGCACTGGAAATATCAGAGGCCAAAGGGTGGACAGCAGTAGTAGACTCAGGCATAATTGGTGGGGGGCAGTGTTGAATAAAAATAAGAGAGTAGGGGAAGTGTAAGGAAATAAGAGAAGGTACGAAAATTTTGTAAAACCATTTGTACATGTTTCATCTGTTGTGTGACAGAGTTAAAGTCATAGTGATTATATTATATTATAATTAAACACATGAAATGCAAGTTATAACAGATAAGTTGTCGAAGTCCGCTGACAGGTCTTAACAAAGAAATGTTGGCAGGTAAGCATGTCATACATTGTCAGGAAGTCCAGCATGCATCTGCAGGAATATGCACATTAATGACTTGTTCACAATATGATATAGTATGGTTACATGACACAATATCATACCATCAAAATTTCAACACAGGAAAAAAGCATATCTGCAATAAATTATTAAATTTAAGATGCATCACTTTTTTTAATTTTATATTTTTTTAAAATGGTGAAGATGTTAAAAAAAACATTAAAGGATTAAAGAAAGTAGATTTTCCGTGGGGCACTAAGTAATTATTTTTTGAAAAGGGGAAAGTTGGCCAAATAATTATGGGAACCTCTGATCTAGGAGGTATGCTTTGACCTTACATGCACCTTCCCTGGATCCATGTGCTTCAAGAATCTTTCTGGGTGGTTTTTGATGGTAATGAAAATTGCAATATTATAATTGATAATAGTGCAAGCGAATGATTATGAAAAATAGTGTTGAACAATACAAACACTGAGTCCCTGATCCTTTTCTCTCCCATTCCTCCAGCTCTGGTTGTAAGGTGGCCTTCCATTAATTGCTTCAAAATCCAGTTCTAAAGACCCTGGCTGGAGATCTCAAAGCTGATTCTCCTTCCAATACTGCTTGCCAAAAAAAGCTCCTGTTCCTTTATCTCCTTTAATTTCTAACTGTACACGTTCCTGTTCACAGGGTGCCCATCAGAAATGCACCTGGTCTAATGTGCTCATTTTCAGACCCAGAATCATGATAGAAATGATATTAACTTTAATTCCATAGTAGGTGTCAGTGTTTTTAAAATTTGAGATGGGTGTAGGAAAGGGCCTTTTATTTTCTCTGGAGAAGAGAGAAAAACAAGGCATATCATGATCATGCTCTAGCTTGGTTAAAGTGATCCATGTTTAAAAAAGAGGCTCCCAAATATCTTAGAAGCAGGAACTGACATTGCCACTATTAAAGACAGCAAGGTAGTTTGTCTTCAATTCCTGTAATTTAATTTGCTAATTTGGGATTGTCCCATCAATACCTTCTCACCCAATTCTTCATCAAATCTTGTGAGTATACACGCTATTATTTCTCTAGCTCCATTATTTATACTCACAAGCTTCATCCAAAGAGAGAGGTTTTGCAAGGAAGAACAATATGTTGATTAATGTCTTCACATTATGTGATCTTTTCTCTAAAGAATTACAGCTCATTGTGATGAATTAAAGGCTACACTACATTGTTCCCTGCATTCTAATATCTCGCTTGATTCCACGAGATGTTTGACTATTTCTAAAGATATTAGTGGACAGAAACAAGCATTCTCACACGTGTGTTCATACAAGCACGCATATACACACACAAACATATACACATACACATAGAAACATTCCTTAAGAGACATAGATTAAAAAATCTTTGAGACTGTAAAAAAAAATAATTCTAGGAACAACTGTTGAGTATTGTTCTTGCTACTAGGAAATAAGAAATACAGGTAACGGGGAATAGAATGTTATCTGGCCCTACAGGACAAAAGAGAAGATGGGGACAAGAGAAGGGAGGGATGATAGAAGAGAGGGCAGATTGGTGATAGGGGAAATTAGAATGCTCAGTGTACTGGGGTGGAGGGAGGGAACAAATGGGGAGAAAACTTTGGAACCCAAAATTTTGTGAAAATCAATGCAAAAAGTTAAATAAATTCATATTAAAAATAAAAATAAAAAAGAATATTAAAAATTGTTTTTACGTGAAATTTTATATATATATATATATATATATATATATATATATATATATATATATATATATATGTATATATTTTAAAGGAACAGTTTCTATTTCCTGACATTTCTAAAGATGAAGAAAAAAAGCTAGAAACAATTCAACCAGTGTTTAACTTACCAATGTCATAGTAATGAAAGGAAAGTTAAAGTTTTCTAAGGAATAAGACAGAGAGAATTAAAAGATTTGTCCTAGGGTCAAAGTTAAAAAAAAACAATAATTCACAGACTCTGAAGACAATTCTCAAAGAGGAAGTCCAGCAATGTCCTTAATCTGGAATTGAGAGGCCTTCCTAATGAAATTTCCGGATGGATTTCTAGGGGATTTTGATCTTGGAAAGCAAAAAAAGAGGATAATCTATTTGCACTAATGTCTAAATCTAATTATTTCCTTAAATTTTGTATGTATGCACTAAAAATTACTCAGAGAAAGGGACCATAGACATCGCCAGAATGCCAAATAGGGTTCATGATGGAAAATATTTTACCAACACTAAGTTGATGCATTAGCAATGTTGTATCCTCCCAGATTATTTTCATTATCTTGGAGTTATACTTGGCACCTTAACATCCACAGAATTCTTGAATTCTGGGACTGTTGAAGAGAACTAAAATTATCTACAGATACAAGCATCCAGCAGTGTGTGCAACATCATTCAATATAAAGATAAAATAAATTTTTTCTACGTATATGTGTGACTGAAATTTGCAAGGTATGCAGCAGGGTAAAATAAAAAAAAAAACCTGCTGCACAGTGCTTATTACCCAGCACAATTCTTGATTTATTCCACAGGTTTGGAAAAACTACAACTCCGTAGATACTTGATTTAAACCATAGTAATTTCTATTTACATAGTACAAGTTTGTCAAAACATGCACATTTGTTAATGGACCAGGACCTTAGGATATATATTTTCACTTTAATCTATTTGTAATAACAAAATAACAAATTGAATTGTCCACATAAAATGATGGTAAAAGTTTACCAAGAATGTACATGTAGTTTGGGAAAAACCTCCAAGAGAAGTGATAAAAATTAGCACAGTTCTTGATACTTAGAATCATTTACAATCTGAATCTACTTTTCTACTCCACAATTTCTTCATGGCATTTTGTACCTCTTCATTTCCTGCTGTGTAGATAAGTGGGTTCAACATAGGGGTGACAAGGTTGCAAAATACAGTTACAGTTTTATCCACGGGGAGTGTAATTACTGGTCGCAGATACATGAACATACAAGGGACAAAGAATAAGATCACTACAGTGATGTGGAAGCTACAAGTAGATAGAGCCTTGCGTCTCCCTGTAGAGCTGTAATTTCTCAGGGAATGCAGGATAATGACATACGAGAACATCAAAACAACAATACTAATCATGGAAATTAACCCTGCATTGACAATGACCAACAGACCAGTGTGGAAGGTATCTGTGCAGGCAAGTTGAATCAAGGGAATGATGTCACACATAAAATGATCTATAACATTGGGCCCACAAAAAGGAAGCCAGACTATAGTGAAAATCTGTCCTATTGAATGCAGGAAGTCAACTGTCCAAGCCAATACAACCAGGCAACAGCAAAGGCGATGATTCATTACAGTCATGTAGTGCAGAGGTCTGCAGATGGCCACATACCTGTCAAAGGCCATTACTAGGAGGAGTAAAATCTCAGAAGTCCCAAGAAATTGCTCTAGAAAAAGCTGGGTCATGCATGCATGGAAAGAAATGGTTTTCTTCTCATGGAGCAAATCCACAAGCATTATGGGGACAATTGATGATGGATAGAAAGCATCTGTCAGGGAAAAGAATGCTAGAAAGAAGTACGTTGGAGAGACAAGAGTCTGGCTGAAGGCAATAGTGATAACAATGAGCATATTACACATGACAGTGATAATATAAGTGATTAAAAATATAGCAAATATAACTTTCTCCCTCTCAGGATTCCTTATGAGAACCAATAGAACAAATTCAGTCACATTCCTATTTGCCATCTGACCTTTACATAGATGTTGAATTCAGTTGTAAATTCCAGTTATCTTAAGGACATATAAATATTTCTAAATGTAGCCACTTTCTGATGATTTCAAGGACTCTGACCGTACTGAGAGGTTTCTTTTCACAATATAACTATGAAAAAAATCAAGAAAATATATGTCACAGTGTCTACTTCACATACACGAATAAAAATCAATCCTTCAATTAGAATTTATTAAATAATTATATGCTACATATTGGGGACACAAAGATGGATAAAATAATATCTGTCCTTGAAAAGATTACATTCCATAAGAGAAGGCAAATTATATATAGACAAAATATTTAAGTAATACATACAAGCTAATTTTACATGAAAGGCAGTAGAAGCTGGCTATTCAAAAGCTCAGAGACAGGAAATAGTTGTTTTGCTAATTTCCAACTGGAATTCTATGATATGACAAGGGGGTGGGTGCATAATTTTTTTTTTAACCAATTAAAAGGATATTACTTACTCTAAGATATTGCTTCTGACTTACGGGAATTTTATGTCCTTATTTATAATAGGAGTCAATAGGAAGATATTCTTTTTCTAGAGATGAGATTCACAGTTTTCTTAAACTATATTTTGAGGAAATATGTACAGCTATGCTGAGATGTTTTACAGAAGATGTTTATGTGGCATTCTCATTTCTAAATAAATTAAATTTATCTTGTATTTCTCTTTGATTTCTATCCTGGGGATCTCTTAGTTATAAGATTTAGAGTGCCTACAAGTTTACCTATGGTCCAATATTGTCAACAGCTTGTCCTGAGATGAAATAAAAATACGCATGGATATAAATGGTCTTATTATTTATTCCATTGTGAAATGTGACCCTTTATGCTTCTGTAAATTTTACCAAAGCAATTAAATTTCACTAAACTTTAGATGAATTTGGTTGCCAACACATAGAGATAGACAGGTTACTTCAGTATCAAGCTTATTTTTTATTTGGTAGTAAATTGATAACTCAACCACTATGTAAATAAATTTTGAAGTCACTAAACTGTTCAAACCTCTATGTCCCCAGCTATACTACTTGCTATTAGGCTTATTCTTCAAATATATCAGAGAAAAGTAGAAAACAACCATTTTTACAAAAACATTTGTGGCAGCACTTTTTGTAGTTTAAAAAAAGGAAACTAACGGAGTTCCCTCCTATTGAGGAAAGTTAATGATTTATAGTGTATGAATTTAATGGGATATTATAGTGCAATTAGAAATGATGAAATATATACTTTCATAGAAAATTGGGAGAACCTCTATTAATTGGTGTAGAGTGAAGTGAGTAAAAAGAGAAAAAATGTATACAATTGTAAAACACAAGACTCTGAAATTCTTTATGATTGTGATCAATGCAGTGATAAAATATGAATCCAGAGGGCTGAAGTGGAAACTTGCTACATGCCGGAGAAGTTATGAGCTTGAAGTTCTGAAGAGAGAGTCATGCATTTTCAGACATGGCTAATTTATTGGGAATTTGATAGGTTATGCATATTTATGGTGAGCTTTATTTGCTCGTTCACTGGTCCATTTATCTATATTTGTTCAATATGGTGGGTTTATGGGGTGACATATTGTATACGAAGATAAATTTAAGTAATATTTATTGCAAAATATTAAATTCAATTAATTTAGTACTTGTGTATAGACACAGCCAGTGAATCACAAGACAGACACTTCCAATTGTTGATTACAAACCCCTTTCCACAGAATTAGCCCAAAGTATTATAAACTAGTGCAATTTCCTCACATCATGTTTATATAATAAAACACTCAATTAATTGTGGAAAATTCAATCTGTCTACTAACAATAGGACCACAGATTTAGATTTCAAGTTACTTTAAGGAACAATTCTAGTCAACTTCATCAGGGAACACATCATAATTTATACTACTTTAAATTTTTCTACCCAATAAATAGACATTTGGTGACCCTATGAGTAGGTAATTCAAATATCATTATCCCCTTTTCAGAGATCAGACAACTGTGCCTGCAACAGAGTAAATTACTTACCTGTGGCGAGACACCAAAGGCAAAATGGTGGCCCATTGGGTAACCACTTGAGCAGTGTATTATAAGGGAAATTCATGTAGAAGTAGATTGTTTGTAGGCTGTACTAGATGGGTTGTGGAGATGCACTACAATTCACAAATTTTCTGATTCTGTGTGTAATGAAAAAAGAACTCCTGTTTTTGAACTTAAACCATAGATCTTTTTAATGTCTTGCATGTCCATAGTTCTTATTCATTCATTTTAGATTTTTCTGGCTCATTGTGTATCCATTTATGGTTTTCATGGCAAAAATACACGGGTAGTTTCTTATTTCCCTATCCAGCTCTTTTCATAGATGAGGAAACTGAGTCAAACAGGCTTAAGTAACTTAACGAGAGTCAACACAGCTAGTATGCATCTGAGGCCAGATTGGAACTCAGGAATTTGATCTTCCTGATTCCAGGTCTGGCACTGTATTCAGTGCAACACATAACTGTCCTATGTGCTATTGGCAAATATCTTAGGCTTTTTGAAAGCCAGTTTATTTATTGAATGAGACACTTTAGTCCCTCTCATTCTGCATTTTTAGTAATGTGTTATAGTAAGGAATGTTTTGCAAAGACAACTAAGAAGTAACCCTAAGCCTTTTGACTCTGAGTAAATTTGTTCTAGTTGTTGTTTCCCTACTGCAAGACTTCTCAGTCCTTCACAGAGCTATGGGTGGTCACATGTCTTCCAAGTTTGCGTGTACCTGAAATGAAGACTGAGCTTAACAGAAATATGTTTGATCATTTTTACAATATTAACATACCAGTACCAAAAGGGAGTCTGAGGCATGATCATGCTGCCTTATTAGTGGGATCTCCTTATTTAACATGTTAGAATAACCTGTGTCCATTGAAAAAGAAGAATCAGCAATAATTGCAAAAGTAATATCTATTTGTATTTAACGCTTCAACACCGTTCATTATTATCCATCAACCAACTAGCATATCTACAAGGTGCACATAAGCTCCCTTCCTGTTTGACATTCTTTTATTTGAAAAGCTTAAGAGTCAATAGTAGATTGACTCTTGGGCTTGAGAAGGATACTAATCTACACTTGAAAGAATACAGAGAGAATGTAGAGTGAGTGAATACCTTTCAGCCAGTGGTATAAAACTGCTGATAAGGGACTTTTGGTAATATTCTGATAAAAATAAACAAGTGCATTTAGGGTTAAGGTTAGGACTTTTAAAATATTTCTTGTGTGGAAGAAACTTGTGCCATCAGTTCTAGGTTTTCCAGCCCTTAATGGAATGCCTTGATTTTATCTTGAAATTCACTACGTTAATTTATGTTTTAATGGATCTTCCCCCAACAAATACCACAGCATAGAAGACATATCAGAATCTGCCCCACGTTTATATCATTGTAAGAAGTTCAGTACCAAGAGAGCAGATTGCTATATTGTTGTTGTTGTTGTTGTTTTTCTCTCAGATGGTCAGAATGACAGGAAGCCCTAAAGTAGTTTCCCAAATGATGGGATGTACATGCTGCCAGTGTAAACTTCAAGATATCTTAAATGAAAAGATACAGAACTTAGTTATATCGAAAGTAGTAAATAGGCACATTCCTCAATTCCATATTTATCTGCATATAGGAACCAAACAAGAACTCATTCCCTCAACCTTTTACCTATCTTCACTCTCAAATAATGATAAAGTTAAAAAAAACAGTTTCAGATATTCTGTGCAAGAAAATTCCACTACTACCACCACCACCACCACCATCCCTGCACATGACTAATAAGCTATTGAACATAAACATATCCACATGGAAGAAATTCAAGATTAGATAATGAAGAGAAAAATGATTAACTTTATGGTGTCATCAAACTCTCTCTAAAGAAAAATTCAGAACTCTGTATTTTTTACATCCCTGTGATTTAAAGGATACAATCTTCCCTTTTCTCTCCTCTAATGTGTACGACATTAAATTTCCTTTTCTTTCATTCCCTCTCCCATTTTTCTTCTGCAGTCCTTGATAAAGAGCTACTTTTTTCTCCTTTCCAAAGCTAACCGATGTGCATAATCTCTTGATAATACCTCTCCCATTTCCTCTGAGAGCTTGCTGCCTTGATCATTCCTTGATATCCTTCTATCTTCAATGAAACCTTAGAGTTAGTTCCTTCCCTCCACTGACATATATGTTCAAGACTTATTCTTTTAAAAAAAAGTCTCCAGGTGAGGAGCCAAGATGGCAGAGTAGAAAGATTCACATATGCTAGCTCTGAACCCACAGCTCATGGATTTCCTCTAAAAAGAACTGCCAACAGATTCTGGAGCAGTGGAAGCCCTGCAGCAACACAGTGATGGAGATATCCGTTCCAGAGAGCCCTGAAATACTGACTCCAAAGATCCGTCATGCACCAGAAGGGAAGGGAGCCAAGCCCTTCCCTGGCCATGTGGCACCGAGAGGAGCAGTTCCAGCAGATCCGAGCAGGATTCAGATATGGAATCTCTGGCAGACACAAAGGTCCCTCCACCCACAGGTGCTACACGTCAGTGAGAGACACTTCTGGACTGGCCTAGAGGGGGAGCGGCGTGTCTCCATAACTCAGGTCCCCTCAGGAGGCAGCAGCAGAGGCAACGGGTGGTCAGAGGCTCCCAGAGCAGGCAGAAGCTCGGAAGGAGCACCATTACTGAAGGTCTCCATGTGAACCCTCTGAGGGAAGTGAGCCTGGGAGGCGGCACTGCCCCAACCTGAGCACCAGAACTTATTCTCCCATTGAATAGCAGCCAGGCCTGCCGCCAAAAGCCCTGAGACTGGGGAACAGCATTTGAATCTCAGACCCCAAGCACTAGTGGGTTAGATCTGGGCGGGGGATGGAGGGGAATCTCAGAAGTCAAGTAACTGGCTGGAAAATGCCCAGAAAAGGGAAAAAAATAAGACCATAGAAGGTTACTTACTTGGTGAACAGATGATGGCGCCATTCCTCTCTGACAAAGAAGAGCAATGCTTACCATCAGGAAAAGACATATGAGTCAAGGACTCTGTATCCCAAACATCTGAAATAAACATCCGATGGGCTCAGGCCATGGAAGAGCTCAAAAAGGATTTTGAAAATCAAGTTAGGTGGAGGAAAAACTGGGAAGAGAAATGAGAGAGATGCAAGAAAAGCATGAAAAACGGGTCAATACTGTGCTAAAGGAGACCCCAAAAATGCTGAAGAAAATAGCATCTTGAAAAATAGGCTAACTCAATTGACAAAAGAGGTTCAAAAAGCCAATGAGGAGAAGAATGCTTTCAAAAGCAGAATTAGCCAAGTAAAAAAAGAGGTTCAAAAGCTCACTGAAGAAAATAGTTCACTCCAAATGAGAATGGAACAAATGGA
>JAQQSK010011038.1:0-12442 GCA_028658325.1 Potorous gilbertii | reverse complement strand
CTTTATAATCTCTACCTTTCTCTCTGCCTCCTATGTATATTAATCATCTCCTAATCTGCTCTGGTTTGATTTATCTCTCTTAGTTTTTCTCTAATTCTAGGTGTCTGTCTGTTTGTTTCTCTCCCCTAGTATCTTTTTCTCTCTCATCTTCCCAGGTTTTCTCCATCTTCCTTTGTGTCTCTCTCTTTTATTCTGCATGACTCTCTTCCTCCCACCCTCCCCCACCTTTGACATGTGTGTGGTTGCTCTCCAGCCCAATATAAATAATAGAAATTAATTTGTCAGCTTGAACATAGAGCCCCAGCCGACATGAGAGTGTGCTGCGGAAAAAAAGCTGGTTGAAATAATTATTCTTGACTTAAGAAATCGTTCTTTTATTTCTGAAAGCTAATGGAGTGAGAGCAGCATCTGGCCAGGCCAATGCTAATGATGGTGTAGGATGGGATGCGGGTAGAGAAGGTGGCCCCGTCTGTTCCCAATATAATAAGCACAGTGTTTCCCCCCTCCACCAATCCTTCTCCATATTTGAGAGGCAAATGGAGCATTCAAAGGAACTCTCTGGATTAACAGAGCCACAAATAAGGTTTCAGGATCACTGTTTCTTTCACCTTTCTCAGACCTACAATTACCTCATCACTGGTCTCTGCAAAGGAACACTGCCAACAGACCTTATAGACAAGATTCACTATACTGATCAATAGGGATGAGCAAGATGTAGGTGGCAGGAAGTAGAGGCCCCACCTAAAAAGAAGCATGTCATAGAGGAAAGAACTCTGGATTTAGGATTCAGAGGATCTCGGCTTCAATCTTGAGTCAATTTAATACAACCTGAATGGCCCTGGGCAAGTCATTTTATAGTCTGGGTCTCAGAGGTTTCCCCATCTGTTAAATGAGATATTTGGACCGAATGTTCTTTAAGGTCCCTCCCAGCTCTAAATCCCATGAATTTAGAGATAAACTCAAAATCCCCTACTGCATGAGGTTGGAAGAAAAGATGGAAGGAGGAGTAGGAAGGAGGAAGTGGGGTTCAGGCAGGCCACTGTAACCTTTCTAGGCAGGTCCAATGGAAGATTGTTGACCCTAGGAGAAAGAAAGGGACAAGCTTGCTCTTGAAGAGATATGATGAATGAGAGATAGTTTTTGCTCTCAGTAAATTTCACTCTAATTTAGAGACAGGAAGCATATGAACTGGATGAACCATGGGTGTCTCAAACTCAATATGTTCAAAACAGAATTCATCATCTTTCTCCCCCTCAAATCTCCCTGCTTCCAAATTTCCCTATTACTATCTAAGATCCCATCATCCTCCCAGTTACTCAGGACTGAAAACAGTGTCAGCCTCAATTCCTCACTCTTATTCATCCCACATGTCCAATCTGTTACCAAAATTTATCGTTTCTACCTTTACACTATCTCTTATTTATGTTTTCTTCTTTCTACTCACACAGCTCCCACCATAGTTCAGGCTCTCATTGTTTCTTCCCTGGACTATTGCAATAGACTTGTAATAAGCCATGCCTCAAGCATCATCCCCCTACAATCTATGCTCCTCTAAATTGCCAAGGTGATTTAAAAAAAAAAGCCTGACCAGGTTATTTCTTTAATTAGTAATCTCCAGTGGTTCCCTGTTACTCTACTTTCTCTCTGCCATATCATTCATTTCATCCCTCAAAAGGTAGAGGATGGGAGTTGTGGCTAATGTCTATGCAGTTATAACTCTCTCAGAGTCCTATGGATAACACTGGTGGGAGAGAAATATACCTCTCTACTCAAGGCTGTAGTTCTTGAGTCCCTAGTGGTATGTTTTCCATTTATACAAATTAGTAACAATTATATCATTGACTCTTAAACATGACATATTTATTAAGTGACCAGAGAAAAGTAAAAGTGGTCATAACATAACATTTACTCAATAAAAGTGGAAGAAAGGGATAATCAATACCATTAATAATAATCCACCCATTAATCTAGCTCAAACTCTCACCCTTGAACCCAGTGCCCCCATGGGAAGATATGAGAGGAAATCACTTTGAAAGCTATATGGAGGATATATATGGATATATATATATATGTATATATGGAAACATACTTACAAAAATCTAGCAATTAGACATATCAATGTGGAAACCCATGTACCATGGGTCTCATGAAACAACCTGCAGCACTCTTCATTTTCTGAACTCTCTAGTTGGAGAATGCCACTTCTCTGCCACTCTCAGGCCATGGAAGTTAATATTAAGATATTTTCTCTCTTTCACTAAAAGAGCAGACCTAAGCTCAGAGTCTTTCCTTTCCTGAGTTGTTCTCTTGGCTAGACTCGGAAAAAGTGTTAAGCTATTTCAGTAATAAGCAGTTTAAAACTACTTTAACTTCATTCAGTGGAAAGAAAAATAAAGAATAATCCAAATAACCATTTGCCTTTAATATATGTCTCAAGCATTCCTACCAATAGATCCAATATCCACATGGGTGAGGGTAGAGGAGGCAGCAAAAGAGGTGGGCCATGAACCACGGAGAACGTGGTGGATGCTAGTTAACCTTTCCATGTGACAGATATGGAGACTCACTCAGCCATTAAATTTCCCCACAGCCCCCTACCCACTCAAACAATCACAGAATGTCAGAACTTGGAGGAATATTAGATATCATCTAGTTTTACCCTATCATCTTACATCTAGGGAAGAGGAGAACCGACTTCCACAAGGTCACACAGCCTTAAACTGAAGAGCTTCCAAACTCCTCAGATCTGCTTTTTTGGACTCTGAGAAATTTCTCCTTAAGACAGAGAGGACAATTAGAGGCAATGAAAAGTCCCCTTGAAGAGTTTCCCCTCTCTTAAGCAGTAACAGGTATGACAGTGAAAAGCTAACATATCCAAACAACTCGTCACACAACAGGATTAGGCTTTCTCCAGCAAGCTTTCAGAAGCTACAAGAGCTCTCCTCCAGTCAAAACAGCTCCCAACAGATCAGCAACTGTCCTCTCTCAAGCTCCACATGGCACCAAAAAGCAGTAAAGTTAAGCCCAGGTAGTTGTTCACACATTAGGAAGATTCGCCTTTCTCCAGTAATCTTCCGGCAGCTACAAAACCCTCTTCTGATGTGCCCCTGGCTGTTTGGCATCACTCAATTCTCTCAGTGGACTCACACTCAAAACAATTACTCTTCTGAGTCTTCTCCACTCAGAGACTACAAGAGGGGGCAGTCTCTACTCTGCTTCTATCTTTTTAATCAGCTCCTCTTTAAGCAGTTGTTCTATCTTCTCATTTCTTCTAATCTTTTCTCATATCGTGTTTCATCTCCTCCTTTCCTCTGGCTTTTAATGCTTCAAATCAGGATTTTTTCCACAGTTCAATCAAGGATGATACAAATAGTTATTATACCATTTCCCCCAGTTGTTTGATTTCTAGCTTCTCAGCTATAGCTTTTAAAACCCTGAAAACACCGAAAATAAACTGATGGACACCAATGCACTGCAGTCAGTTTTCCCTCAGTGCTCTTTTCTCTGAGCTGCTTTCAAACGGGTCCTCTAAGTAATTTGTCTGAGGAGTTGTTTTTTTTTTTGCTCAAGTCCTCAGAACTATCTCAATTCTGCTTTTCTTACCTAAATGTCTCTCTTCTGCCCTTTTCATCAAGCCAAATACCCGCATACAAAAGGGAGACTTTATATCACCCTTTCTGCTTTTGAATGAGCCCTAGAATAACAAAAATAACTGACATTCTAATAGCATGTTACATACATGATCAGCATAACAATTTGAGCTATTATCCTCATTTTGTGGAGGAGAAACATGAGAATCCAGAAGGTTAATGGACTTGCCCAAGATCATACACATAGTAAAGGTCAGTTTGAATATAGCCCTTTCTGACTGTGAGTCCAGAACTTGATCCACCACTGCGCTCTCAACATACCTTTGGAATATGTGGCAGCAGAGGAAATGAGGCAAAATTGGAGAGAGTATTAGAGCAGAGCAACATAATATGCTGGCAGTATTAGAAGGAAGAGGGATGGGGAGGTAATCAGTAGTTAAGCAGAGAAGATTTCTGAATTCCTGGAATCATTCTGACTCTGAATGACCAAGAGGGTCAATGATTCAGTATCCTGAGTCAGAGGTTAGAGATTAGACATTAATCTAGGAAGAAATCTTGGGCAAGAGTCCAATGAACTAATTCTGAGAAAGAGATGTTGCTTTGAGAAATTGAAATGTCTGAGTATAGGTATTTTTTATATAGCTAACTAGAAGAAGAAAGGATGGGTGGTTGTGAGTGGAGACAGGTTCACTTAGGCCAACCAGAAATTAAATAAATTAATAAATTAAATTAAATTTATTAAATTTAAATTAAATAAATTTACCTGGGGTCAGTAGTTCACTGGTACCCTATTCCACTCATCCTCTGTTTGTTCTTCAGCTTCACTGAGGAGGAAAAGAGCTAAAACTATAGCATGAAGCATCAGTGTTAGATTATCAGAAAGAACCTCCTAGAAAGAGGGGCAAGAGACCCCTCATTTGATCTGTTCATCATCCTGATAGCCATTGCGTATGTGATAAGAATAGGTAAGGGTATGCTCTTAAACATTTAACAACTGGCTCTCCAGGAAAACTCCATGTATGCACAACTCCCTTTCATGTTTAATTTGCATTGTTAACATTTTCTCCATCAATTTCTTAAGTCTAGACAAGCAACAGAATAAGAAATCAAGCTGAGATTTGTAGCATTAGCCAGTTTCTGACGTGTAAATGTTCACATTGAAAATTTAACAATTGGCTTTACATTCCCTTGGTGCAGGGCACCAATGGAAATCCAGGATATGGCATCTAGGTGGCACAGTAGATAGAATAGTGGACCTGGAGCCAGGAAGACTCATCTTCCTGAGTTCTAATCTCTCCTCAGAAACTTAATAGTTGTGAGACCCTGAGCATGTCACTTCACCTTGTTTGACTCAGTTTCTTCATCTATAAAATGAACTGAAAAAGGAAATGGCAAACCACTCCAGTATCTTTGCCAAGAAAACTCCAAATACAGTCACAAAGAGTCAGACATCTAAGACTGAAAAATGACTGAACCACGACAATCCAATACATTCTTGAGTTACCATTCATTTCCTGAATTGATGGCATGTACTTTGTCTTTGCTTCTTTGTTACTATAAAAAGTGCCACTGTACATGTTTCGGTATATAAGGGACTGTTTTGTTTGTCCTTCTTTGGGTACTATGCCTATCGGTTCACATTTGGGTCATATAGTCCCAGGATAAAATTTTGAAACCTCCAAGTTTATTCAATAACACAACTGTAAAATTTAAAGTACGTAGGGAAATAAGAATTTTATTTTAGAAAATTTAACAATTGGTTCTAGCCTAGCCCATTCAAACTGGCTCCAGCACAGCCCTGAGTAGAGTTCAGTTTGTAGGCAGTTGATTGGGGCAAGATATTCTTCAAAGAACTCCAACCCTGTGAATAAGTGACCGATGAAAACTGTTCCCATCCATACACTCACTTTCCCACAAGAAACCTCCCTCCTTCTACTTCAATATCCCTAGAATATCCTGAGGCATCTCCTCGCCTACTCAATGAGACACCTTCTACCTATACACCTAGTCTAGTGCCTGTAATCTCATTCATTCCTTGTACATATAGACACAGCCTCCTGCCAACTGTAGACACACTGAGAAATCCTCTTAAACCAGAAAATAAAAAAATCACAAGTCATAATGAAAATGTTTAGCATAACCCAAGACTGCAGATGTGGTTACAGGGGTGAAGGTGGGGAACAGGATAGATCAGGAAGCAAAAGGGGTAGGTCATGAACAAGGGAGAACATGGTGGATGTTGGCTGAGCTTCCTGTGTTGCAATCCCAGAGGCTCCCTAAGGGCTATCACCCTTTCCCACAACCTCCTGACCACACAATTAAAGAATCACATAATGTCAGAGCTGAAAGGAATCTTAGAGATCATCTAGTTTCACTCCATCCTCTTACATCTGGGGAAACCAAGTTCAGGAGAGGAGAAAATTACTTCCTCCAGGTCACACAACTCCTGAGCAGCAGAACTGGGACTCAAACCTCAGCCTTCTGATTTCAAGTTCAATGTTCTTAATATATGTCCATCTCCTCTATCCTCATTCACAAGAATCCTCAAGGTCAGGAGGTTCAATCTAATCCAATCCAATCCAACAAACATTTATTATGTGCCAACAATGTATAATGCATTGTGCCTAGGCGTTGGGGATACAAACAAAAATAATGGAAAAAACTCCCAGTCTTCAAGGAGCCTTCAATATTCTACTGAGGAGATTTAGCAAGGAAACAGATAAATCTTGATGTAGCAGCTCACTGAGTAATCCCCATTAACTCATACTCACAGATTGGATTCCCCAGGGGAAACTGCTCCAGATTCAAAGACCCCATCTATGGCCAAGATCCTAACTCATAAACTTCCACTGGTATGTTTACCTTGTCTCTAGGCAGTAAGAGGACATAATTAGCTTGAAGAAGAGGTATTTATTCACATAGTACAATAAGAACAGTAGCAGCAAAATATTGGGCTGGGCTCTTCCACAAATACAAACAGAGTCAATGGGAAGTTCACACATGGAGAAGCACATATCTAGAGCACCCATGCAGCCAAGAATAACAACTTGCATCACCAATGTTGCAGGGCTATCCTTTCCCTATTCCTGTCAATCTTAGTTTCAAAATCTCCATCACATTCAAATGAATGTCATTTCACTGGTTATAGTCACCACCATTTCTTGTGTTGAGTTCATCTGATCTCCTTTGAAAATAACTGGAACCATATCACAAGATCAGGAACGATCTTGGTTGTTGGGTCCTCTACCTTGCAAACTCAACTCCCTAGTTGGACTCCACTCCACAGGTCATTGCCATATACTTCTGCTGCAAGATACCACTACCGAGGGGAACAAGAGCTTCTTTAAACTGAGCTCTTATTTCTGTCCTCCAAAACTGAATAACTCCAAAGTTAACTCCGCTGTTTTTCAATTCTCAGTGCCTTCTGCTCACCCATATCAGTTCTGAGTGGGTAGAGAAAGGGCACCTGGAGAGACCCATTGTCTTTTCCAGTTCTCCTGTGAGCTTTTTAACACTTTCATGGGTGACAAAAGGGGCATTCAGGATTTGCAAAGGACACAATCTTAAGACTTGTAAATATGACCATTTGAAGTCTAAAAGGGGACCACCTTCACATCTCATTATCCCTATTACCTGCCCCTTAATCCTGCAATTTCATCAAGGGAATTGGAGGGATTCAATTGTTCGTAAATTCCCTGATCAACCAACCTTCTGCTACACATGTACATGATAACTTGAAGAAGGAGAAAATACTATTTGGAAGGAGAAGATTAGTTTTGAAGGAAGCTAGGGCTTCTAAAATATGAAGGTGGGGACAGACTGCATTCCAGGCAGAGGGAACAGTTTTGAAGTCATGGAGACAGGGAATGGAAAACCCATTTAACCACCAAGTGGTGCTGTTCTTCCCCTAAGTTGCTTCTACTCAACAGGAAAGATGAAGGACTGAGAATTTCATGCCCACTCTGACAATCACCTATCTTCACTATGACAGGCAAAAGTGTTGAGGAAGAGCCAAGTTCTTTGGTTTTCAGAGAAAGGATGATCCAGCCCTGCCTCCCTTTGTATGGCTGCCCTGATGTGATAGTCCAGGGGCCAAAGATTAGTGTGAATTTTTACCTATCCTACTGACAAAACCACCTTTTCCTGAACTTGTTTCAATTTTACTGAGCCCTAGGCATACGATCTTGGCATAATAGAATCCCTCAAATAGAATATGTTCAATTGGACACAATGCTTTATTCTTGTTACAAGAACAATAAAAGTATTAAACAATAAATCATAAAATAGCAGCACACCCACAGCCTTTCCAAGACCCAGATATAGACAGCAAGTAAGCCAATTTTTCTGGAACATAAGAGTAGAAAAAGGGAGAGTATTGTGAAGTGAGTTAGGAAAGGTATTCTAGAGACAGATTTTAAAAGGACTTTACAATCCAGGCTGAGAAGTTTGTATTTTATTTAAGAAGAAATAGTTAGCAAACATTTATTAAGTAACTAATATGTGCCAGGAATTGTGCTAAATGCTAGGGATACAAAGAAAAAGGGGGTGGGGGACCTGAGAGCCCCTGATATCACAGCATATAATGGAGGAGACAACATGCAGACAATTATGTACAAGTAAGTTCTATATAAGATAAATTCAAGATAATCAGTGGAGAGAAGACTAACGTTTAGGTGGATCAGGTAATATTTCATGTAGAAAGTTGGATTTTACCTGGACCATGAAGGAAGTCAAGGAGTCCAGGAAACAGAGATGAGAAGGAAAAGAATTCTAGGCATAGAATTCCAGTCAATAAAAATGCCTAGAACAAGGGGATGAAATATTTTGTGTCAAGAATAGCCAGAAGGTCAGTGTTACTGAAAGACAGGAAGCCACAGAAGGTTTTTGATCAGGTCAGAGCTGTGCTTTGGGAAGAGTATTTGTAGGGGGGATATATTAGAGAAGGGAAAGACAGGAAGCAGGGAGACCAATCAGGAAACTATTGTAGCAAACAAGGTGACAGGTGATGAGGGTTTGATCTCCATTCCCTTCTCTGTAAAACCCTGGAAGAATCCCCCCCCTCTCTGCTACACTGACCTTGGTTAGCAAAGGTCCCTCCCCATTGTCTTTAAAAATCCTCTCCTCTATAAAACTGTTCATACCCTTTGATCCAGCAATACCGCTGCCAGGTCTGTATCCTCAAGAGATTTTTAAAAAGGTGTGGGGAGAAGACCTACTTGTACAAAGATATTTATAGTAGCTCTTTTGATGGTAGCTAAGAATTGAAAATTGAAGGGGTGCCCATTAATTGGGGAATGGTTGAACAAGTTGTGGTATATGAATGTAATAGAATACTATTGTTCCATAAGAAATGATGAGCAGGCAGATTTCAGAAAAACCTGAAAAGATTTGAATAAATTGATACAAAGAGAAAGTGAGTAGAACCAGGAGAACGTTGTACACAGTAGCAATATTTTTGTATGATGAAGAATTGTAGTGACTTAGCTGTTCTTAGCAATACAATGATCCAAGACAATCCCAAAGGACTCATAATGAAAAATGCTATGCACCTCCAGAGAAAGAACTGATACTGTCTGAATACAGACTGAAGCATACTATTTTTCTCTCTTCCTTTCTTCCTTTCTCTTTTCTTTCTTTCTTTCTTTTCTTATTTTTTGGTACTGTTCAAGTCCTTGCACAAAATTACTAATGTGGAAATATTTTCCATGATTGCACATGTATAACCTGTGTCAGATTGCTTACCATTATGGGTGGGGGAGTGGGGGGACAGATAAAATTTGGAGCACAAAACTTCAAAAGAAACCCTAAATGCTAAAAATGTTTATATGTCATTGGGGAAAAAATTTAATATTACTGAAGAAAAAAATTCTTTTCTTGTAGTGGAGATACAATAGTTACAGCCCTTAAGGAATAGTTGGGAAGGAGGGAGGTAGGTTGTAAAGATAAGTAATGTATCTTAATTAATTTAAAGACAGATCTGAGAGCCTGCAGAGTAAGTCCTCATCACTACTACTTTCAGGTTGGAAAAGGAACTGGATCCTGTTTCCCTAAGGGGAAGATGATTAGGGGCAATTAATAGTTAGAACAGGGGTTCTCGAAGTGTAGTCTGGGAACTACTAATGGTCCCCTAGACCCTTTCAGATGGTCCACAAAGTCAAAACTGTTTTCCTAATCATACCAAGCCATTATTTGCCTTTTTCACTTCCTTTCTTTCACAAGGAAACAGTGAGGTTTACTGGAGCCTACAAGATCTGTGAATTAAAGATTTAGCTGTAAACATGAAGATTGAGTTAATCTCTCATGTGCAGAACTGAACTTTTTCTTTACAAGTGGACATATATCCAGCAAGTCTGGACTTGCTCTTTTTCTTGTACTCAACCAGAATCAGTACCAACTAATCATCAAAAAGATCTTCTTTTATGTGAATGCTTGACAACCAACATAAGAGGTGTTAAATCTTCAATTTTTTTGAATCTCATGGTTTATCTTGGACTACCATTTGCACTGATGGTGCAAAAGCAATTTGCATTATTTTATTTGGAAAAATGTGTAAAACAATGCCCTTCTCAACGTCATTTTTAAAAAATATATACTTGCTTTTTATAAAAAATATACTCTTTATATTAGTATGCAATGCATTTATCATTGTTATTTTAAATGAATTGATAAACATTATAATTTATAATACGGTAAATGTCAATAGATATGACTCAAATAAACTAAAATTCTTTCTCTTATTAAAAGAAAGGAGTGGGTTAGTTAGTTAATTAGCTAATAAACACATATTAAGCACCTACTTATACTTCAATAATTTTTAAAAGTACAAGGGGATCCTGAGATAAAAAAGATTGAGAACTACTGGGGTAGAGGAAAGAACCTTCCTGGGGAAAGAAGCTGTTGCTTAAGTTGTGATCTGGGAGGGTTTGGGACTATGATTTCTTGAAACTTTAGTCCAAAGTGACTCTAAGAGAAAGCATATTGGGATTATGAAAATGGATACCTTGATTTGCTTAAGCCACCCAAGTATCCAGAAAACCAGAATAACCATATGAGGACTGGCTGTATCCACCTGACATACCAACAGTCGTTGCAGTGACAGAGAGTAAACCAAGGTGGATGAACAGAATATCAGAAACTCTCAAGTTAATTAAACTCATGCCAGCGTTGAAGCAGAAGCTGAGTCATTTGGTGGTTATGGATCTTCAAGAGACATCGCTATCTTTAAAGACTTTATGGGTTTTGGAGACAACATTCCAGACTCCCCTAACTTTGGTTAGGGGGATCTCAGAATTATCCTTTTTTTGGAGACATCTTCTTATCAAGCCTTTATGGACTACTTATTTGATTTGTGTATCAAAGAGCCACTGTCTTACACCTGCAATTCCTCACTTCTCCCTTCTTGGGGATGAGGGTCATTGACTCATTCTTTTCTAAGCCCATCTTTCCCCCCCAAATTCCTAACCTTCCTTTGGTCAAAGGATATATAAGCTCACCCATCCATTACTATATGCATATTTTACTCCCTTACTTAAAAAACAAAACAAAAAAAAACCCCTTTCTTTAATATCACAGGCATCATCTTCCTTTGGTTTTCTTTCCTTTAGAGAAAAGAGTGATTTAAATCTTGACAACCAGCCTTTGCATTCTCCAGCATCTTCTCCTTTGGGGGAAAGAGAGATCTAAATCCCTCAAGAGGCATTGGTTTATAGGATAGTGAGGAATAAACTGAGTGGGGCACATTTAGAGGGGCCCTTTGCCAGGGGAGCTAGTAAATGACCAGCTGTTGATCCATCAGAAGAATAATTTCTTAACCTAGGACATTATCAGCCTAGGGATGAGATTGCTCACTGCTCAGTTCAGAAAGCTGGAACTGGAGAGAGGAAAGAGCTATCCTAGAGAAAGAGAAAAATGAAAAGATTATCGATGCTATCCCGAGGCAGCATTCTTGCTTGGTTGGGAGAAGCCTGATGGAGCAGAGAAGATATTGCTCTGAACTGAGAAGAATGCTGGACTGGTTATGTCATTAAGTTCTTGTGTGACTTGGAAACTTGAAATCTCAGAGTCTCAAGGGATCCCAAAAGCTGACTAATCCAATTCCTTGATGAATCATTAAGTACCCTTCACATCAAGTCAGTTTGCTTCCACGTGAACCTGTGTTTCTCTTATCAAAAGAAGGGATGAGGTTAGTCAATCAGTCAATCATTGAATAAGCATCTATTAAGCACCTACTATATACCAGGCACTGTGCTAATCACTGAAGATACAAAAAGAGGCAAAAGATAACTCCTTTAAGGAGTTCATCACCTAAATGATGAAACAACAAGCAAATAAATTAGCTATATACAGGATAAATATTGTTGTTGAGTAATTTCAGTAGTGTCCAACTCTTTGTGAACCATTTGGGGTTTTCTTAGAAGCAGATACTGGAATGGTTTGCCATTTCCTTCTCCAGCCCATTTTATAGATGAGAAACTGAGGCAAACAGGGTTAAGTGATTTGCTCAAGGTCGTACAGCTAAGTAAGTGTCTGAGGATGAATTTGAACTCATGAAGATGAGTCTTCCTGATTTGAAGCTCAGTGCTGTATCCACTGTACCACCTAGTTGCCCATACAGGATAAATAGGAAATAATTAAGAGAAGAAAGTCACTAGAATTAAGAAGGGTTGGGAAAGGATTCCTGAAGATGGAAAGATTTTAATAGGAACTTAAAGGAAGTCAGGGAAGCCAGGGAGTGAAGATGAGACAAAGCATTCCAGGGAAAATGCCTGGAGAGGAGAAATGGAGTAGGACTGGAGTAAGTTAGAGTAGTAATTCTTAAAGTACTGCTCTCAGGACCCCTGTGCACTCTTTTT
>JAQQSK010011037.1:0-12442 GCA_028658325.1 Potorous gilbertii | reverse complement strand
GTTTTGTGATTTCTTGGTTTCTCAGAAAGTCATTGGCCTCCATCTGTTCCATTCTAATTTTGAGAGAGCTCTTTTCTTCAGAGAGCTTTT
This sequence comes from Potorous gilbertii, assembly GCA_028658325.1. Lineage (NCBI taxonomy): Eukaryota > Metazoa > Chordata > Mammalia > Diprotodontia > Potoroidae > Potorous > Potorous gilbertii. The sequence goes on along the minus strand of JAQQSK010011037.1, from coordinate 12,352 downwards.
GAACCTCTTTTTCCACTTGACTAATTCTGCTTTTGAGAGCATTCTTCTCCTCATTGGCTTTTTGAGCCTCTTTTGCCAATTGAGTTAGCCTATTTTTCAAGGTGTTATTTTCTTCAGCATTTTTTTTTGGTCTCCTTTATCAAGGTATTGACCCATTTTTCATGCTTTTTCTTGCATCTCCCTCATTTCTCTTCCCAGTTTTTCCTCCACCTGTCTACCTTGATTTTCAAAATCCTTTTGGAGCTCTTCCAAGGCCTGAGCCCATTGGATATCTATTTCAGATGTTTGGGATTCAGAGGTCTTGACTCCTGTGTCTTTACCTGGTGGTAAGCATTGTTCTTCTTCATCAGAGAGGAATGGCAGAATCATCTGTTCCCCAAGAAAATAACCTTCTATGGTCTTATTTTTTTTCCCTTTTCTGTGCATTTTCCCAGCCAGTTACTTGACTTCTGAGATTCTTGTCTACCCTCGCCTAGATCCGCCCAGCTAGTGCTTGGGGTCGGAGATTCAAATGCTGCTCCCCAGCCTCAGGGCTTTTGGTGGCAGGCCTGGCTGCTATTCAGTGGAGCTTAAGTTCTGGTGCTCAGGTCAGGGCAGGGCCACCTCCCAGGCTTAGTTCCCTTAGGGGGTTTATGCGGAGACCTTCTGTAATGGCGCTCCTGCCTGGGCTCCTGCTGAGCTCCTGCCTGCTCCGGGAGCCTCTGGCCACCCGCTGCCTCTGCCGCTGCCTCCTAGAGGGCCTGAGTCATGGAGACACCCCGTTCCCCTCTCAGCCCATCCAGACATCTCTCTCACTGACCTGTGCATCTGTGGGTGGAGGGACCTTTGCGGCCACTGGAGATTCCGTCCCTGAAGCCTGCTTGGATCTGCTCGCTCCTCTCAGTGCCCAGGGCAGGGCTGGGCTCCACTCTCATCCGATGCATGACAGACCTTTGGGATCAGATTTTCAGGGCTCTCTGGAACGGAAATCTCCTTCATTGTGTTGCTTCGTGACTTCCACTGTTCCAGAATTTGTTGAGAGTTCTTTTTATAGGTAATTATGAGCTGTGGGTTTGGAGCTAGCATATGTGAGTCTTTCTACTCCTCCATCTTGGCTCCACCCCCCCTCATATAATTTCTTTATGATCTGCTTGGTCTAATGTTTTTGGGTCTTATTTTAGTGGTGTCTTGGGGAAAAGACTGTCATGGTGTTGCATACATTAGTTTGTAAATGATTTCTCATTGTATGAAGATGCTTTTTTTGAAGGTCTGGCATAATTACCTTCATATTTTTGGACAGTTTGTATGACATAGAGAATGAAATGGATAAAACAGCTGGGTAAGTAAGTATTAGAAAAGAACCTCAGGAGTCCTGGACACTGAGCCATTTTTTTCAGAGAGTAGATTTCAATTGATAGTTGCTTTGGGTCGGGGGGGGAGATATTTTTGATTGATTCTGCTTTAAAGGAAGTAGCAAGGGAAGAAATAAATTTTGGAGGTTTTTAAATTGAAAGTGAGATGGAAAAAAGTAATTTCCTTGGCTTAGTGGATTTACAGTTATCTCAAAGGAAGAGAATCTGGAGACACTTGATGGGCCATTTTAGGAAGGGACGCTAATCAACTATTAGATATGTTACTCTAAGTCATATATGTGATTTGGAGTTAAGGAAGGGATTGGTTAATAGTTCAGGTAGAACATATTTAAATAAAGAATGTTTGAAATATGAACAAACTGCAAAGATAGCAGTTGAAGGGAAGTGATGTAAATTGATTGCTTTGGCTGTTTTGTTAAGGGAAAGCTAGAGCAAACAACAAGATAGCATGTTGATTAAAACTACTATTAAGCTGGGGAATGGGATTTAAATTGATTTTTTTGGGTTCAAAGAATCTTTAAAATCTATTTGATATGTATATAATATTTAGTGATATAGATGTATGAGTATATATTTGTGTGTATAATTTTTTTCACAGAGGGAGTTGTGTTGAACCAATGTTTGAAGTTGACATTTATCTATTAGATGCATTCAGTAGGACAATTTTTACCCCCTCGTGAGCTACTGATGAACTATGTTTCCCTGGCAGCATTAGTTGGAAGTGCTTGCTTCTTCTTTTTTTTTTTAAATGGCAATAGGTTTATTTTTTCTAATAATTCTATTTTATTTTCAGTTGTGAATTCTTTCCTTCCCCCTCTCTGCCTCCTTCATCCATGGAGAAGAAAAGAAAAACAAAACCCCTTACAAATAGGTATTGTCATGCAAAGATATTTCTTTGTTTACCATGTCCAGAAATAGAAAAAGAAAGGGAAGAATATATGCTTCAGTCTGCAATCTGAGTCCATCTGTTCTCTATTTGGAGGCTTGATAGTATGTTCCATCATCAGTCCTTTGGAGTTAAGGTTGATCATTTGTTGATTTAGAGTTATTAAGTCTTTCAAAGTTGATTATCTTTATAATACTGATTCTGCTCACTTTCCTTTGTATCAGTTCATACAAGTCTTCTCAGTTTTCTCTGAAACCATTTTCATTTTTCATCCTGGTAATTTGGTTTTCTTCTTTCTTTTTCTTAGTTAAATTATGTAATGACTTACCTTTATTTTTTAAAACCAGTTCCTAGTTTTATATATTAGGTCAATTTTTTTTTAAATTTCAGTTTTGATAGTATCTCCCTTGATGTTTCGGATTTCTATTTTGTTGTTTAATTGAGAGTTTAATTCAAGTTTATTTTCTGCTTAATTGGGATCTTTTCGTTTATTGGTTTTCTAGTTTTTTAAATGATATGCCCTGCTCTTTCTCTCTTTTATTGATTTAAATATTTAGAGATATAAATTTTCCCCTAAGTACTGCTTTGGTTGTATTGCACAAATTTTGGTATATTTTCTCATTTTTCTCATTATCTTTAATGATATTATTGATTATTTCTATGAGTTGTTCTTTGACCCACTCTTTCTTTAGGATTGTTATTTAGTTTTCAATTAATTTTTAATTTAGGCTTCAGTGTCCCTTTATTGAGTGTACTTTTATTGCATTATGGTCTATAAAATTACACATTTAATATTTCTGCTTTTCTACATGTTTGTGAGATTTCTATGCCCTAATACATGGTCAGTTTTGTGAAGGTGCGACTGAGAATAATTTTGCTCCTTTTTGTTCCCATTCAGTATTTTCCAAAGGTCTCTCATATCTTACTTTTCTATAATTCCGTTCAGGTCCTTAACTGCTTTTTTGCTTTTTTATTTTTTAAATTTAGAGTCTGAGAGGGATAAATCGAAGTCCCCTTCTAATATAACTTTATTATCTATTTCTTTCTGTTAACTCATTTAACTTTTCTTTCAAGAATTTAGCTGCTATGCCATTTGGTGCATATATATTCAATATTGATGTTAGTTCATTGTTTGTGGCACTTTTTAGTAAAATGTAATTTCCCTTTTTCTCTTTTAATTAAGTCTATTTTTTTTGCTCTTTCTTTGTCTGACATCATGATTGCTACACTGGCTTTTTTTTTTTTAACCTCAGCTGAAGTATAATAAATTCTGCTCCAACCCCTTATATTAACTCTTTAACTCTTTGTTAATCTTAAAAAAGATTTATGTTAACATGTTAATTCTTTGTGTCTTTCTGTTTCAAGAATATTTCTTATAAACAGTATGTTGTTGGATTCTCCTAATCTAAATTGTTATCTTCTTCTGTTTTATGGGTGCATTTATTCCATTTGCATTCACAATTATTATGGCTAACTGTATGTTTTACTTCATCCTATTGTCTTATACTTTTCCTTTTCTTTAAGAGTCAATTTTGTTTCTCATCACTGCCTTCATTAATCTACCCTCCCTATTGGGGCAGCTGGGTGGTGCAGTGGATAGAACACCAGTGCAGGAGTGAGGAGGACCTGAGTTCAAATCTCACCTCAGACACTTGACACTCACTAACTGTATGACCTTGGGCAACTCACTTAACCCCAATTGCCTCATCCTGCGTCATCTCCAGTCATCCTGATAAATATCTGGTCACTGGATTCAGATGACTCTGGAGGAGTAGTGAGACTGGTGACCTGCACAGCCCTCCCTCATGCAAAACAAAATCAAGTACAAGTCATGTCATCATGTCTCTTATGGCATGGTCTTCTTCGGCAACAAAAGATGAACACACACACACCTTACCTCTTATCCCTTCCTCCTTTCTTAACTCTTTTTCTTCCTATTTCCCTTTTGGATAAAATGACTTTTTGTACTTAACGGTTTGCATATGTTTTTCCTTCTCTCCTTTAATCAATTTTGGTGAGAATGAGCTTCAAATATCTCTTGCTTCCCCCTACTGCCTCCTTTGTTGTTTAATTTCTTTCTTGAATGTTCCACTTATATAATTTTCTCCATCATTCCTCCACTTTCCGCCCTCTTCATTGCTCATCCATTCTTTTTTTGAGGTCATTCAAACATAACAGAATCCTACCTGGACCCTCTATCTAATAAGGCTCCTTCTGTGACCTCAGGTGATAATAAAGTTCTGAGTGCCTTCATGTATCATCTCCCCATATAATAATGTAAACATTTTAACTTTGTTTAATTCCGTATGTTTTCTCACTCATGTTTACGTTTTTATACTTCTTTTTGACTCCTATATTTTAATGGATTATTTTTTTGCTCAGGTTTGGTCTTTTCATTAGGAATGCTTGAAAGTCCTCTTTCATTAAAGGGCCATATTCCCCCTGTATTATTATACTTAGTTTTGCAGGGCAGGTTATTCTTGATTTTAATCCTAGATTCTTTGCCTTCTGCAATATATTCCAAGCTCTCTGCTTCTTCAAAGTAGTGGCTGCAAAATCATGTGTGATATTGACTGTGGCTCCTTGGTACTTGAATTCTCTCTTTGATCTGGAAGCTCTTGATTTTGGCTGTAATATTCCTGGGAGTTTTCATCTTGATATTTCCTTCAGGAGGTGACCAGTGGATTATTTCAATTTCAATTCTCCCCTCTTGTTCTAAGATATCTGGACAGTTTTCTTTTATGCTTTCTTCAAACACGATGTCTCTTGTCTTCATGGCTTTAAAGTCATCTAGTGATTCATAAATTATCTCTCTTTGATCTATTTTCCATGTTACTTGTTTTGTCTATGAAATATTTTATATTTACTTCTATTTTTTTCAGTCTTTTGGCTTTATCTTATTATTCATTGATGTCTCATGAAGAAATCAGTTTCCATTTGGCTAATTCTCATTTTTTCACTGAGGTTTTGTCCTTTTTTTCCTCCAAACTGCCAAATTTCGTTCATCTCTTTCATAGCTCTCATTTCTTTTTCCATATTTTTCTTCTCTTGTTATTTCATTTTAAAAATCATTCTTTCTCCCTTTAAAAAACCTTTTTCTTCACATATTTTATGAATTCTTGTTGGGTTTGTGTCCAGTCTGCCTTTTTCTTTAAGAATTTGCTGAAAGATATTTTCAAGATGTTATCTTCTGTGTTTGTGTCTTGAGCCTCCTTATCACCATGCTAGCTCTTTATTTTTGGGTTCCTTTTTTTCTTTGCTCATTCTTCCAACCTACTCATTGACTTTGACTTTATATTAGTCTTCCCACTTCTAGAGGGAGAGCAAGTGTCTGAACTCAGTTTCTGTTCTTTTATATCCTTACTTTGCTTTCAAAGCTCATTCTGGTGGTCTGCAAGCTTTCAGTGTTTCTAAAGTGTTGTAATATGAGATGAGGTTTGTCCATTCCCATCTGGTCTGAGCTCCCTTCTCATGGTCTCCTTGTTCCTGAGTCTTTCCAGGAGGCACTTTGTTAGCCTCAGAGCCAGGCCTCAGGCCTCTGGCTTTTCTTTTTTTACCATAAGACTTCCTCTCATGTTTTGGAGTCTGTTCCTAGACCAAATCCACCTTAAATTGCCAGCCCCTACCTTGTAACTATCTCCTTCGTTTGCTCCTGTATGTTGAGATGAATGTCCTGAACCTCCCTCCCTCAGTAAAATTCTCTCCAGCCCACCAATATTCATTCTTCAATAGTTAGAATATCTGTTCCCTTATTCTCCCTATTCCAGTGGTTCTGAGCCCCAAGTTGTCATTGTACAAACCCCCATTCATTCCCTGTCTTCCACTGCCCACACCCTTATTCTAATCCTTGTCGGTTCTTTTTGTCCCCAAGTGTTCATGCCATATCTCTCTGTCCCCTCCACTGTGCTTTCTGAAAGATTTGCTCCATAGTTAACAAACTTCTTTTCATCTTTAACCTTTTCCTTTCTTATTTTTTCCATCTTTTAACACTGACTGAGACCTGGCTCCCTCCTGATGACACAGCATCCCTGGCCACCCTTTTCAGTACTGGTTCTACTTTTGCTCATATCACCAAGTCAGTAGTTATGATGAAGGCATCAGAATACTTCTTCTTACTCCCCATTGCTATTTCCAGCCCCTTTCACTACCACTGTCACTCACCAACTCTCTTCCTTTTCAGTTCATGATATTCAAATTTATCATTCAATCAAGATTTTACTAGCTATTATCTACTGACCCCCCAGGGCAATCTCCATCCTTCCTCAGTGATTTAATATCTGGCTCACATTCTGTCATCTCTCAAACTCCTACCCTCATTCTCAGTGATTTAAAATATGTACTAATACTACCTCGTACCCAAATCTCATAATTCTTCAACATGATCGTTTTCTGTGACTTCTTCCTCTGCCCTACCTCACCTGCATTCAGAAATGGTCATACCCTTTATCTGACTGTCATCTGCAAGTATTCTACTTCCATGTTCATGAACTCTGAAATTCCTTTAGCTCATTACAGTTTTGTTTTGTTCTGTCTTGTTTTACAATTACTAATCCTGTACTTTGTCTCTACTGAAACATCCAGTCCCTCTACACTTCACTTCCTTTCCTGACCGTTACTCATATACTGACTGCACTCTTCCTCCTTCCCTATCTTGAACCTTTGGTGAACCAGTTCCACTTGGTACTCCTCTCTACAGGTCAGTTCCTTGCCCCTTTAGCCTAATACCAGTTGTGTTTTACCAAACCCGAATCATGGATTTCACAGTTGTGGCATTCACAAAATCATGAAACCATGCTCACCAGAACGGTTATAAATTTATGCTCTTTAATCTCATCTGGACCCTCATTGTGCCAAGCAATTCTTTTTATACTTCCCTAATCAATTTGCTGTCTTACTTTCTACAACTGCTCTTCTAAACCATTTCATGTTTCCTCAAACCACCTCTGCACCCCCTCTCTTTTTACTCTCTCAGCTAAGAATTTTACCTCATATATCTGTAAAAAATAAAAAAAATGGAGACTTCATCATAAGATCCACTTTTTCCCCTTTCCTCCTCACCTCACACCACTCCTGTCATAACCCCATAACTATCTCCTTCATTCCTGTCTCACATGAGCCTTGTTATTAAGGCAAACTGATCTGCATGTGAACTTGATTCCATTATATCTGGTCTTCTCTAGAAGATTGCCCTTCCTATCATCCCCACCATTTCACTATTCTTAAATTTCTCTCTTGTTTATTGACTGCACGCTCATTGCTGGGTAGAATCCTGGGCCTAGAATCAGGAAGACCTGAGTGAAAATCTGACCTCAGACATTTACAAACGGTGTAAGTCGTTTAATTGTTTCTCTAACTCATTTTCTTCAACTGCAAAATGAACATCATAATAGCATTTTCCTTGCAGGCTTGTTGTAAGAATCAGTTGGTATTAGTAAAGCACTTACCACCATGTAGCACATAGTAGGTGCTTAGTAACTGTATATTCCTTTCCCTCCCTTCCTCATGCCTACAGACATGCCTGTTGTCTCTCTTGTCCTTAAAAAAATCCTCCCCCAATCCCTGCTACCTGTTATCCTGTATCTCTCTTCCCTTTTGTGGCTAATTCCTTTGGAAATAATTCCTCTCATTCCTCTCTTCTCACTTGATTTTAAACCCTCTGCAGTCTGGTTTCCAACCCCATCTTTCACCTGAAACGAATCCACTAGTTTCATTGAGTTCTTTATTTCCAAATCTAATGTTTTCTTGGTCTTCACTCTTCATTACATCTCTGGTGCCTTTGACACGCTGTTCATCACTCTGCTCTCTCTTCTTAGTGGGATTTTGCAACACAGCTCTTTCTTGTTTCTCTTTCTAGCTGTATGAACACTCCTTTTCAGCCTCCTTTGTTAGACCTTCTATATGCTAACCTTGGGTAACTCCTACAGTTTTGTCCTGGACTCTCTTCTCTTTTCTTCCTGTATTATTTTTCTCAGTGATCTCAGCTGTCATGGATTCTATTATCTCTTTACAGGTGATTCTCAGATCTATTCGTCCAGCCCTAACCTCTCTTACTTCCAGTCTCACATCTTCAACTTCCTATGGACATCTCCAACTGGATATCTTGTAGACATCTTCAATTCAGCGTGTCTAAAACTGAATTCATGTTTCTCCCCAATCCTTTCACTCTTCTTATTTTGTCTATTACAATCTAAGGTGCCGCCATTCTCCAAAGTTTCCCCTGGATCACAACGTAGGTGTGATCCTGTATTCCTTAGTAATCTGTCACTCCAATCCAGTCTGTTGCCAAGTCCTATCAGTTCTTCCTTCACAACATCTCTAGTGTACATCTTCTCTGCTCTTAAATAGCCACTACCCTGGCACAACCTTTATTACTTATGGATTATTGCAGTAGTTTGTTGCTTGGTCTTCTTGCCTCAAGTGTGTTTCTACTCCGTCATTCAGCCTCCAAAATGAATACTCTGCCCATACTCTGCCCTGTCTTCCAAATAAACTCCAGTGGCTCCCAGTTACCTCTAACATCAAATAGAAAAATCCTGTTGGATCTATAAAGCCCTTTCACAACCTGACCATTTCTTTCCTTCCTAATGTTTTTACACTTTACTCTGATCCTGTGAACCTGGTCTTCTTGCTTTTCCTCCCAGGAGATACCCTGTCTCCCATCTCTGTGCTTTTTCACTGGCTGTTCCTCACACCTGGAATGGGGCCTTCTGTTTGTTTACTGTCTTCTCTCAAGTTTCAGTTCAAATTTCACCTTCTACAAGAGACCTTTCCTTGTCTCTAACCCCCCTCCCCCTCAATTCCTCCATAAGTACCTTTCTTCTGAGATTACTGTCCTTTTACATTGTTTATCTTGTTTATCAGTTGTTGTCTCCTTATTGTCTTCTGCATTTAGAATCTGATCTCGTTGAGGGAGGGACTGTTTTTGCCTTTCTTTGTATCCTTAATACTAAGCTTAGGGCCTAACCCATAGTGAGCATTTAATATTTATTTACTTGCTAACTTGACTTATGAGGTAACATTTGCATCTTTTTATTAGTACGTGAGGTTGAGCACTTCAAGTGATTAACACAAAACTGTTTTTCCTCTTTTACCAAGTGTATATTAATGTCCTTTGATTGTTTTATCTATTATAGCCTCAGAATGCATTATCTTCCATACATCTTCTCTTCCAATCATGCCCAGCATATTCCTATTCCTGTGTTTGCTTTTTCTGTTCCTTTTTCTTGAAATATTCATCTTTTTTGCTTATCAAAATATTACCCAATCCTTTATGATCTAGCTCATGCCATTTCCTTCATGAAACCTCTGTTTCTCTCATCCCCCATTAATCATCATCTTTCCGTCCTATGAGCTTTTACAGAACTTTGTACCACCTTCCTGGTGCTGGTCATGTTCCGCCTTATGTTATTTGTTTGTATTTTATTGTATATACTCCCCTCTCTCCTGGCTCTGCTCCTGACTTTCTGGACTTTTCCACCTCCTCACCAGCAGACTTCCCACCTTGGAGATGCTTCTACCCCTGTGGCCTCCTGCTCTGATTGGTGAGTTTCTGTCCAGGACCACCGTTTTAGGAAGTGCCTAGGCCCTCCATGCTTACTTCCCTCTCGTCTCCTCTCCTGACTTGTTGGACTTCTCACTCTGGAGATGCCTCTGTCCCTGCAGCTCCATCCTCTGATTGGTAAGTTGCTGCCAGTGACCGCCATTTCAGGAAGTGCCTGGGCAATTCATGTTCATTTCTCTTCTGACTCCACTTCCGACTTTTGGACTTTTCCATTTTCCCTGTCCCCTTCAGCATTTCAGCGTCTTTTCATGTGTTGTCTTCTCCTATTAGAATGTAAGCTCCTTGAATGTAGGGGCTGGGCTTTTTTTTTGCCTGTATTTGTATTTCCAGTGCATAGTTCAGTATCTAGCACTTAGTAGGTGCTTAATGAATACTTTATCTGTCTGTCACAATGCCCTTGGGGGCAACATCTTAATTTCTTTATGTTACTAGTTATGCCTAGCATACTTTGGGTCTGTGATCTTTTTGATGTGACTACTACTTCTTCCCATGTATATGGCAACACTTTTATGGCTTCTTTTCCTATGGAGTTCTTGTCTTTGTCTGCAAATCTCTAAGGCTTATTTAATGTACTGGAATCCTTTCTTTGGTGCCAGTGTTACACTTAAGCTCCCTCTTCATTATCCCTCATTGTGATCATCCCATCTCTACTCATACGTGTTTACATGATGGTGAACTTCAGTTTCCCTATATTGGCAATGAGAGCAGTGGTCTAGATGATCAAGGCCACATCTTTCTCTGCACTGTATAATCCTTTGCCTTTTATTCTACTTCTCATGCAAGTCATCATTGATAATATAATATCCAACATAACCTGCCCTTTGAGTCATGTACAGTTTTGGTTTTTCAGAGATCATGTTTTTTGATTCTTAACTATATAGTGTCACTGGGATAATATTGGTGCTAAAAACATGATTTTTTTTTTTTGGTAATAGAGAAGCATTATTTGCACTGTGCAATTTCCCAAATGTAATCCAGCTAGATTTTGTCCATTTGAGTTTTTGGCTCATTTTGTCCATCTGGAATACCTGACCAAGATAGATATAAAACTCATATTACACATATTATGAAATGTAGTCCCATGAGGGAGTTCATTACATATGATCTCTTTTATTTGGTGGAACAAATCAATGGATTTTCTGTCCAACTTCATGTCATAATACGTGCAATCTGATTGCTCTATTCCCTTAATTTTTCCTGTCTGACTAACTAGACAGATGTCTTTTGAGTGACCATGGACCTTTTTGAGGAAGCCATTTGCCAAGTAAAGAGGTCTGTTTTATGCCTCACTTGATGTCGGTGTTCAACAGATTATTGAACAAAATGACTTGTGTTTGTCATGACTCTTGTGTAATTTTAAGATACATGATGGAGACATCTTGTTTGAGGAGAAACTTCAACCTGCACTTGGCTCTCTTGAATTCTGTGCTTTTTTTTGAGGATAATCAGTAATAGACACAACAGGATTTTCTGTTCCTATCCACTGTCAGTTGTGCAGCTGTAAAAATGTGATTGCCCCTAGAATGGGATCATAGGATTTTGAGTTATCAGGAATTTGGAGATTATCAAGTCCAGTCATCTCCTTTTACAAATGAAAAAACTGAAACAAGAGAGATGAAGTGATTTGGCCGAGATTGACCGTACAGGTAATAAGTAGCAGAACTGAGAATCAGATTTATGTCTTCTAGCTTCCAGTCTGGTAGTCTTTCTTTTGTGCCACACTACCTCTATTATAATAGTTTACAAGAGACTGCTTATTCCCTTCCTGTGTTTTTATCAGTGAATGTAAGAACCATTCTGTTTCTTAGAGATAGTAGACATATAGACAGGTAGTTGCTGATATCCTTTTGGTAGCCATTTGGGAGGGGAGGGGGACAATATGGTAGTATTGTCTGAGATTTTCTTTTTAAGCCCTTCTTTTGGTATCTTCCCTTCTTGGAGATCAATCCCTAAATACTTTTAATTCATGTCATCTTCAGTGTACGTGTGTGTGTATATATACACACATACACATATATGCTTATGCACACACACTCACACACACACACTGATAAGGATAGATCTTCATAGGAGCCTGATCAATTTCATGTCTATTTGATTTATCACCTGCAAATGCTCTTTGTAGCATAGATGTCTCCCACTAAGTTCTCTATCCCCTGTAACTTTAATGGATTTTTGCCATTTTATGAGTGATAACTCTGTAATCATTTGACATCCTCCTCTGAGTTTGTGCTCTAAATTCATGTTACCTTTGGCTGCTCTGCATCTCAGAGTCCCTTGCCTCTAGAAAACTTGTAACAAATCTTTTAAAAAAATGACTCAAAATATGGCCATTGATTGAGCATCTGAAACAACAGAATATAAAAGCAGATGTTTCCTCATTAGAGAATTGGATGTGTTACTGAATCATAACAATTGGACTGGCCCATCTTTCCCCAAGGAGCACAAATTTTATTTAATTTGTATCTTTGGAGTTTAGGAAGAGCCTTTATTTGGCAAGTGAAAAGATCATTGAGGTTGCAAAGGTGTTGCTCAGAGTCAATATTGGAGCAA
>JAQQSK010011036.1:0-12442 GCA_028658325.1 Potorous gilbertii | reverse complement strand
TTTGTTGCTAATATATAGGAATGCAGAAGATTTGTGGGGGTTTATTTTGTAACCTGCAACTTTGCCAAAGTTGTTTATTATTTCAAGTAGTTTTTTACTTGAATCTCTGGGATTTTCTAAGTATATCATCATATCATCTGCAAAGAGTGATAGGCTTTTTTTTTATTATGGCTTTCAGGTAGTCCCATAATTTTTAAATTGTCTCTCCTGGATCTGTTTTCCAGGTCGGTTGTTTTTTCCAATGAGATATTTCACATTATCTTCTGTTTTTTCAATCTTTTGGTTTTGTTTTATGACTTCTTGGTTTATCATATAATCATTAGCTTCCTTAAACTCCACTCTCATTTTTAAAGAACTATTTTGTTCAGTGAGCTTTTGAACCTCCTTTTCCATTTGGCTAATTCTGCTTTTTAAAGCCTTATTCTCCTCATTTTTTTTGGACTTCTTTTTCCAGTTGAGTTAGCCTATTTTTGAAGGTGTTATTTTGCTCAGAATTTTTTTGGTTCTCCTTTAGCAAGCTGCTGAATCGCTTTTCAAGGTCTTTTATGGCCTGAACCCATTTCATATTCATTTTGGAGGTACTAAAGGCAGAAGCCTTGACTTCCTCTGACAATATGCCTTGCTCTTCCTCTGAAAGGATGGAAGAAGGTGCCTGTCCACCAAGAAAGTAATCTTCTATGGTCTTATTTTTTCCCCTTTTTGGGCATTTTCCCTGTCAGTTACTTGACTTCTGAATCCTTTGTCAAGAGGAGAGTCCTAGTGCTCCTCCTCCCCCCAGGACTGTGCTCAAGGTTGAGATTCAGATCCGCTGCTCAATTTCCCCAGAGACTTTAAGCTGACCTGCCTGGACAATGGACCCAGGCTGCTTCCATGGCCACTGTAGCTGCCACCACTTGCAGTGCTATTGCCTCTACCACTGCCTTGGGCCAGTGCTAGGGGGACTCCACTCCCTTCTTGCCCAGCGGGGAGAGCCTTCCCACACTGACCTTTGAAGATTTCTTTGTAGCTTGTGGGTTGAGGGATCTGAGACCCTCCCTGCTGGGAATTCTGCTCCGGAGATCTTTTCAGGTCCTGTTCTTCCTGGTGCTGTGCAGCCAGGGCTGGGCTCTGCTCAGCTCAGTGTCCCAGGGGATAGACCTTTCCTGTCAATCTTCCAGGTTACTTGGGCTGGAAATCTCTTTCACTCTGTCATTCTGTGGCTTCTGCTGCTCTAAAATTTGTTGAGAGTCATTTTCTACAGGTATTTTGTGGGCTGTGGGGGAAATGCTGGAATATATGCATCCTTCTACTCTCCATCTTGGCTCTGCCCCCAACTTAGATTTTTTAAAAGATCCATACAGGAACAAGTAGGCTTTTGTAATTGGTACTTGAAAATGGACAACTATATGATTTCACAATTAACTGAAAGATATAGAGAATATAAATACTCTATGCTTATTATTTCCTACTGAAAAAAGAGCATTTGATTCACAAAACTACTGCCTTAAAGACTCTTTAACATCAATATACCTCCTATCAATACATCAAAATCATTCAAAATTCCTTGAAAGATGCAGCAGAAATCATGCAGTTCATTAACCCTCCGTTCATAAATGTCAGGCACAGCATAAAGGAGTCTAAGTTAAAGAGGAAGTTCCTGATGAAATTTCCATGTTCTCCAGATTCCACTGTTTGTAGATAATATTTAGTGCTGCTTGAATCAGACCTAGGACATTTTAAAAGAGATCTGTACTCACTCAAAAGAGTTGACCTGTTCATCCACACAATAAAGACTAAGTAGATGAAGAATGTCTGTTGCCCACATTACAAGTTGCTCAGTAGGGATTCTTAAACATTTTTTTGTATCATGGATCCCTTTAGAGGAGCCCATGGACTTGTCAGAATAATAGTTTTAAATAACTTAAGGAAATGCTAAATTCAGTTAGAGATTAGTGAAAATATTTATATTTCCCCATCTATACTAGTGGGCCTCTCGAAATCTCTCCACAGGCTTCCCTCCTTTTCAGTAACCTCCCCTGCCCTTTTGTCCTGATCCTTATGTCACATGACTAATTGGAAGCATGGTCCCCCTAGCCTAAAAAGTGTTGAATATATCTTATTTAAAGAGGCTGCTGACTTTGCAATCCTTACTGGCTACTATTGAAGAAAAAATTATAGGCCTTCTTTTGAAACTACCAGAGTGATGATTTTGTATACAGAATTGCACTGGATTATTTTTTTAATCTAAGTTACATGTCAAACTATACCTGTAAGTCTTGTCCTCTATCACAACTTCTAAGATAAAATGAAAACTTCCTCTTAAGATTTTCATCATTTCTACTTCAGCATTTCCTTTGTCTTTAATGGCCTGAATTAGTTCCAAAACTAATTCTCTTTGCATTTCCTCCACCTTTAAAAGAATGAAGTCACTGTTAAGGGAAGCCAAAAATTTATTAGATGTTCTGCTTCTTGGCAGAAAGAGAGCTCCAACAGATGTCCAGCTATTTGAAGTTACCAACCAGTATTAGAATTCCTCTGTACCAGACTTGTGGTTCATTTCTTGAAGTCCTTACCCATTTCTTCCTTTTATTTAGGTAGCTTATAAGATACTCCAATGAGTATTTGACACTTACTGGTTGTGTGAAGCAGATATTTCCTTCACAGGAATGCCAGATCTCCTTTCTCTGGGCAAGTCACTTAACCCTGTTTGCCTCAGTTTCTTCATCTATAAAATGAGCTGGAGTAGGAAACAGTAAACCACTCAAATATCTTTGCCAAGATAACCACAAATGTAGTCACAAAGTATTGGAGGTGTCTGAAACAACTCAACAACAACAATAAAATTCCATTTTTAGTATAAGTTCTCTGTCTTTATCACATTTACAAGCCTAAAAGCCAATATATTTCTATCTGACCTTGGTAGATGCACTCTTTCCTGGAGAAGATGCTATCATTTCTACATTTTAAATTGTCATCCAAATATCCAGATTTCATTTTAGATATTCTCTTCTTAATTACTTCCCTAATCTTTCTCTTTAAAAATCCATATCTTCACTTGGCATGTATGATGAAAAAGTTTGTACTCCTCAGATCATAGTTCCTATTAATATTTTCTAAGTTCAATATAAAACCTACGTAAATCACCAGAGGCAGTTAGATAGCACATTGGATAGAGTAATGGACATGGATTCAGAAAAACTTGAATTCAAATTCAGCCTCAGATGCTAATGAGTTGTGTTAACCTTGGCAAGTCATTCAACCTCTGTCTGCTTATCTTTCCTTGTCTGTAAAGTAGAGATAATAGTATCCCCTATTTTCTAGGTTTATTGCTCAGATAAAATGAAATACTCTGTAAAGACCTTTTAAATTTTAGACCAACATCTATAAATGCTGCTGCTGCTGCTGCTACTACTACTACTACTACTACTACTACTACTACTACTACTACTACTACTACTGTTGTTATTATGATTTGCTTGATAAGCCTCAGGAGGATTTTTATCATATGTATGACCCTAGAGACTCTTCTTTTTAAGTGCAGTTCTAGGGTGAATCACCAAAATCCATTACTCCCATTTGATTCCTCCAATACTTTCATGCATATGTCTAGAGACAATTACAAGCACCTAAGGATAGATCCTTAGCACTATTCCTTGGAGCAAAAGCGAGCGCTTTTTAAACAATAATTCCAGGTCTCCTTTCTTTGGGAAGAGATTAATATCTGTGATTTAGCTATACATATTTAGTGATTTGGGGTTAGGGAGACCTGGGCTCCAATCTTGATTCCAACACTTACTGACTTTGTGACCATACTTAAAAGTGAGATACTTAAGAGTAAGATCATGTAAGATACTTAACCTGAGCTTCATTTTCCTCATGTGTAAAATGGAAATAAGGATACCTTGAGTACCTATTTTGCAAGGTTATTGTAAGACTTAAATGAGATAATAGATATAAAATATTTTGTAGACTTTAAAATACTATGCGAATATTCATTTTATTAGGAAATAACTATCCTTTCTTTCTTGTTGAATGTCACATTTCTTCACTCTTCAACTTGCTGACAAGTCAGAATTCTTTTCTTCCTCTCTCTTTTCTTCATTTTTGCCTTGAAGTCTTTCTCCTGTCATTTTAAGGAATATTTCATTCTCCTTGATTACTTCAGGAGTATAAAGCCTGACTGACATGTTTATCTTTTATTCCTGGAGAGAAACCAACATGTACTTGGAGTGTAGATATTAATCACTTGGCCAAGAAAGAAAGAAAAATATACCCACAGTGAAATTCCCATTACTCTCTATACTTGTTGGGAAGGTGATTCTCACTCTTCAGTCCTCTGTCATTCCTGCTGGTAGCTCCCATGGCAAAGGATTGTGGCAAACTACTTATTGCAATACTTTTACTATAGCAGTCTGTCTTCCTTTCTCAATTGAAAAGATTAGCTTATTCAACTTCCTTGAGCTTCCTTCCAAGGTCCTAATACAAATAACACTTAAGCTTGAAGGTTTTTCTAGCTGAATGCAGTCACTTTCTTCTGTGGCATATACTTCTTCCTCCAGCCCTGGTCTATTCCTCAGTAGAGAAAAACCTTTTCTCTCTATTATGGTCTTTGAATAAAGTTGCATTGTCTGTGCTCTATATACCTGGTTTCCATCTAGGAATGCATCCAGAAACTGCCATTGAAAAGTCCACTTGTATATTCCATGTCTATCATTTGATAGTGCTTTTCAGCTAAGTTTGAACTACCCACATTATCTTTACAACATCTGTTTATTTGAATTTGGTGTCTCAAAAATGGATTACTAGTGCTTTAATTAATGTTTTTGATGATTCATAGTAATTATATGGTGTGTTTTGCATCCTTTAATTATTCCCTGAATGGGTTTAATGATGTATTGTATAAGCTGGTGATTTCTAATTGCAGTGCCAGGATGTGTTTGCATGTATGTGAAGATATGTATTTATAAATGAATAATACAGCAACTTGTTTTTCTAATACCCCAAATCCTTTTTCTTGTGAAATGTTTCCTTGTTATACCTTTGCCAGTGAACTGCTCTAATACTTTGCTAAACTCCTTCTTTTTGACGAATTATGCTTGTGAGTCTCGTTGGAAATTCATAAAAGGCGTACAGAATGACCTAGGGACATAGAGCTCTTGGGTCTAGCTTCCATTTTGAATTGACTGGAGGAAATCACCCTTAGAAAAGAATTGTAAGCACAATATAGTTCCCTATAGACAATAAAAAACCATCCCGCAGCCAATGTTTCTACAGGAAACAGAAGCTTCCATACTAAAATTCATAAGGCCTGCATTTTCAGGGGATAAATTTAGATACTAACTTTTCCATGTTAAAAGAATTACAATGATCTGATACTTCAGTACAGTATTTTATAGTATTTTCAATTACTTCAACTTTTGTAGTTTGTTCTCAATGGTGATTTTGGTAAGAAAAGTGTTTCTGCTGTATGTCCTTTCTGTCAGCTTGCAAAATAAGATACCCAGAGTCTAACTGTGCCTAATAGCTTGCAGTGTTTACCAGGTACAACTTATTATGGGATGGCAAATTGGCTTCATTCAACATGCTATTTTTGGAAAAAAAATGATTTTAAAGGAATTAGCCTGTCAGATGAGAAGACTTCTGTCTCCATTCAAGAGATTTGATTGTACCCAGAGCCATCACCTATTTCTAAAGGAAATCTTTGCAATGGTACATTTCTTCCAAGGTATTTATTTCTTACTAGTCCCTCGGTTTATTTGACAGAGAAACTTGTAAAACTTCAGCATTCTGTTTTAATTTAGTTGAAAATAATTCTTTTCCATAACCTACCATGGTAGTGAATTTCACAGATCGTCTACCTACTGCAAGGAGTCAGTTCCTTTTATTCATCATAAATTAACTGCCTTTCAGCTTCATCAAGTGTCTTCTTGTTTTCAGGAAAGCTACTTATGCTCCCAAAGAGTGGTGGATACTGACATTCACTGAGTTCTTAATTATTTGCAAGGTCTCAGTTAAGCTCTTTACTTTTTTTAAGCTTTGGAATTTATAGTTTCTGGTAATATATATTAAAGTCTGGCCAGGTCTTTAATTATTTTTCAGTCTGCCACATGGGACTCAGTTATTTCTTTCTCAAAATGAAGGGAAGAAATATTAACCCTAATACGTACCATGTTCTCAGACAATGCCAAAATAAACACCTTCAGGATCCTTCAATGTAGAAATTTTCTGAGCATGGCATTTTTAGCATGATTTTCAGAATTTGAAATTATGTTCTGCTACTTTTAATTATTTATGGGACCCTCAAGTAATCTACTTAAGGGTCATCTCAAACAAACCAAGTGTGTTCCTAATCCCTGTCTCCCCCATGGTACATTAGACAACTTCTTGTCCCTTTGTTCAAGGGAATATGTAATCATATGAACAAGGTTTGCAAAGGAAAGCAAATATTTAGGTAGTTGTGGTGCAAATACATGAGCGCTCTAAATGTCAAACAGATATGACATTTGAGTTCCAAGCTACTGATCTGGGAAAGGAGAATTATTTTACCTACATCATGAGATTATTGTGAAGAGAAAAACATGAAAAATTGCGTTATTGTTACTATTTTGCATAAACTATCAATAATTGTTGACAAATCAATTACACAATTTTATCTTTATCAACCAATAGATAAGCATGTGCCATAATGAATGGTCCTTGCCACTGTCCATTTGCGATTGTCTTCTCTTTTACTCTCCCTACTATGTGTACCTTGAACTTTTCTCGTTTCATTTTTTTCTTCTCCTTTTGTTGATCCTGCCTTCTCTATCTTCACTCAAGTTACTATCATTGGGTTCCCTACTCCTTCTTTTTACCTTCCTAAAGTCAACCAAAACCAACTCTATCTGCTGCTTCTCTGCCTTCATTTTTCTAGTCTTTATTATTGCATCATTGATACTCTATGACATCGGTGTTGCTCTACTCAACAAATATCCCTTTAAACATCTCCTCTGCACATTTTGAAAATGTTTGCTACTCTTGCTACCCACCGTATATCCTTATAAACTTAGAGCTTGCCTTTTGCTCTTTTTCAACAGTTTGTAATCTATGCCAACATTTTAGACTTGATATAGTAATTATTTATGGTGACCACCATGATATACCAAGCCTAAAGATATTTGAAAATACAAATGAATTATATGTGACCAGTCCTGTCTAGTCAAGAATTATATCTCTCAGCTCCTTTAGGGATATTGTGCTAATTTTTCCCAACAATTGCCACTCTTCAAGCATTACTCTTAGGAATGAGCCTTAATCACTGAATGGATTTTGCTTCACTCAAACTGAGACCTGTTAAAGACCTTAGCTTGAAAAGGTCAAGGTCCCCCATTGTGTCCTGGGCCTTCTCCAGTTATCCTGATCTGTATCTGGCCACTGGACTCAGATGGTTCTGGCAGAGAAAGTAAGGTTGGTGACTTTGCACAGAACCTCCCTTGAATCCAATTCACTTGCATGTAATAGCATCAACTTTCTGAGGTCATGGTCCTTTTTGAGAGTAAAGAACACACAACAACAATCCAATGCCAGGGTTTTTGGAGTTAGTGAACTCTCTGACTGCTGTCCTCAAAGACAATATTGGTTTATTGCTGGCACTGGATACCTGGCACAGGGTTTTGGATGAGTTAGTTTTGAATGGAGATTAATTCAAATAAATACCAATCCCAAACTTTGGGCTAAGAAATTTCTCGGCTTCTCACATCCGGAACTTTTATTTTGGACATTTTTTTAAATTTCTGGCTTAAAAATAGTAATAGTACCATACAATACTATTTTATATGTTATACATGTATTATATAAATATATGTATATGTAAATAAATTTTATGCTTTTTATTTTAACAGCCCTTTACTCTTTTGTTCCTCATGGAAATTTCATGGGAAGCATTATCATGTAGTGAGGAAAAGACCCAGACTTGGATTCAGAGACTAGTCTCTGGCTCTATCCCATTACCCTTATGATTTGGAGCAAATCCCTTCACCTCGCTAAGCCTGGGTGTTCATCTGCAAAATAAGGCTGATGGTATTTATATAATCTACCTCACAGAATCATGATGAAGAAAGAATTTTGTAAATTGTATAGTTCTAGAGGAATGTAAGCTCTTATTATTAAGCAGAAATGGTGACCCCCTATTTTACAGATGAGGAAGCCAACGTGAAAGGCCCCATGAGCTGTTTATGCCATGCTACTAGTTGTGTTCATCCTTTGTTTTTGAAGAGGGCCATGACATCAGAGAAATGATGACATGACCTGCACTTGACTTTTTTTTTGAGTGAAGGAGGTCTGTGCAGATCACCACCCTCACTTTCTCCTCCTGAGCCATCTGGATCCAGTGAACAGATATTCATCAGGATGACTGGAGAAAGCCCAGGAAGCTATGGGAGACCTTGGTCTTTTAGGCTAAGGCCTTTTCAGGTGCTCACTTTAAGTCAGATGAAGTCCATTCAGTGAATATCCTTCTTTAAAAAGTAGTCAGGGGAATGATCCCTTTAATAGAAAAGAAAAAATAGACAAATCATGCTGGGAGGGGCAGGAGCCTCACTACTACTAGTGCACTGCTAGTAACCACATTACTAGTAATCTATCAGTTAATCAGTTAATCAATCAATCAATATGCATTAAATACCTAGTATATTCCTGATACAGTGCTCAGTGCTGGAGATACAAAAAGAGGCAAAAGACTGTCCCTACCCTCAAGGAGATTGCAGTCTAATGGGGAAGACAACATGCAAGCAAATACATACAAAGCAAACTATGTAAAGGATAAATAGGAAGTAATTAACAAAGGAAAGGCAGTAGAATTGAGAGGGATTAGAGAAGGCTTCTTGTAGAACATGGGATTTCATTAGAGACTTAAATGAAGCCAGGAAAGTCAGTATGTGGAGCAGAGGAGGAATAACATTCCAGGCATGGGTGACAGCCAGAGAAAATTCCCTAAAGCCTAGAGATTGTGTGTCTTCTTGATGGAACAGTCAGGAGGTCACGGTCCCTGAATCAAAGAAGGTATAAGAAGACTGAAAAGGTAGGGGGGGAATAGTTTATGATGAAGGCCAAACGGAACATTTGGTTTGTGATGCTGAAGATGAGAGGAAACCACTGGAGTTTATTGAGTAGGGAGGTGACATGATCAGACTTACACTTTTAAAATAAAATCATTTTAATGACTGAATGGAGGATAGTTTGAAGTGGAGGAGAGATCTGAAACAGGCAGACCTAGCAGCAGACTGTTGTAATGGCATACATGAAGTGACTAGAGCCTGCACTCCAAGTGATGGTAAAGCAGAGGAGAGAAGGGGGCACATATGAGAAATATTGAAACAGTGAAATCGACAGACTGTGGCAACAGATTGGATGTGGGGAATGAAGAGTCCAGGATAGCTCCTCAGCTACAAGTCTAACTAGGAGGATGGTGCTGCCTTCTACAGTAGTAAGAAAGGTCAGAATGGAGAGAGAATTTAGGGAGAAAGGCAAGTTCCATTTTGGGCTTGTTAAGTTTAAGACTGGACATTGAGTTTGAGATGCTGAAAGGCACTTAGATAAGTATGATTAAAGGTCAGCAGAAAGTTTAGGTCAGGCTAAGAAGATCTGAGAATTATCGGCATAGAAATAGTGATTAAATCCATGGGAGCTGATGAGATCGCCAAGAAAAGTAAGTTGCATAGACTAAACTGTTACCCCATACTTAGTCCATTGCACCAACATGGGAATTGGTATCTCTTCAAAGGAAGTAACATAATTCTGATAATATCTTGAAAAAAATTCCCTCAAAATATCTCTTAGTTTCTGACGTTCTTCCACTTAATCCCTTCAGTAGGTCATCCTGCTTTTGTCACCCAAGAGAGAGATAAATATGGTTTGCCTGCTGTGTCAAGAAAGAAGTCAATTAGCTCTAACTGCCTATTTTAAAACATCTTCTGCCTGCTACCTAATATGGTTGCCTTTTCAGAAACTGCAAGCATTATTCAAAAGAACATTGTGTCTTGATTCAGCTGATTGCTGTTCTTTGTTCATGAAAACAAAAAAGATGGTCAGAGATTTAGCCCTCTCTCAGAAAAGCATTTTTTCTAACATTTCATAAGTCAGAACTGATGAATCTCATTGTCATACATCAAGTACAACTACTATGTGTGTGTCTCTCTGTGTGTGTTTTCTAACTATAATACTGCGCGCTGAGAGATATACAGTGAAACCTTATAAAATTGATAGTTAGTCTAAAGTAAAGTTATAAAAGCTCTAGTTTCAGGGGAAGAAGAAAAATGATTTGTGGCATCAAAAAAAAAATCCTACTCAGAAATAAGTAGTGAATTCAAATAGATTTCTTAAAGGATTCTTTGTGTGTGGTAACTATATGATGTTTTTATTAAGCAATCAAATCAAACTTTGGCATTTCTTTTGCAAACTAACTTCATCCATTCTTTATTTTTGGAAATTAATTTTGAAAAATAATGCTTATGGGTTGCATGGTTTTCAATCTTAAAAAGAATTAAACTTGTATATGTTTTCCTACTTATGAAAATTATATAATTTCTTATATTTTAAATTCATAACCTCATATATACCCTTTATTATATTTAGTTTGAATAGACACACACACTTTCTGTTTGCCTTCTATTTGTCTATTTATCTATTTCAATTTCTTTCTTTCTGTCTCCCTGTACCACTGAATACTACTGAATCTTCATGTAATGAGATCTGGCTTTCTTTGATCTTCTGCCATTTTCCATATTTTGCCCTACCCAACATTGGTCTTGGTAATCAGTTACATTTGAAGGATTATCTACAGCATCAAACTAAATTTCCTTGAGCCAATCTCATGATTTGTCCTCAGATGTCACAGCCAGTTTTTCTTCAAGTTCCAACTTCAGCTTTTCTTCTCTTTTTCTGTAATATTTGTGGGGTTGTGGTTTGGAAAGCGTAGTTTTTTTTTAAGTTTTCTTTTCACACTTCAGAAAACATGTTGGATAACAATATATAAATATAGGCAAACTGGTTTTTGTCTTTATAAATCCAGTGCCTAGAATAGTGGTTGGCTTATAAGAGCAGCCTAATAAATGCAGGTTGGTTTCTTGATTTATTGATTGGTTGTTGAATGAAACTAGGAAGGAGAGAATGAGTCATGAAGAGGCAGTTGAGAAAATGGATAGGAAAGGAAGGAACTGGAAAGAGTGTGAAGAGAACTATGGAATTCTAGAGATAGTATAAAATTGTTATTGTAGTAGGGATGGAGATAGCTTAGGCAGAAGAATGATGTAGGCACACTGAAATCTAGTTAAATGATGAGGTATCCTTACAAAAATGTACCTGGAAACCCCATGGTTAGAAGATAGAGATTCTTATGCTTTGCTATGTTGGAAAGGTAGATGCAAATTCTTAGCAGATCCCTCCTACTGCAGGTTAATGATCAACCAACACAAGTAAATCCTTCAACCTTCTGCCACAGGGCTGACCCCAGGCCCTAGGCCACTTAGCAAAGCTGCATTCCTATGAATGGAATTAGAAATAATGAGTTAGACCTAGGAGGTGCCACTTTACTGCATGTACATTTCGAGGTCAGTGAATGGGTTAATTGCATGCATTCATCTTGTAACACAGAGATACAGTGTTTTGACTGAGCCCTTCTTACCCTATTAAATCCATCAAGAAATCCCTTGGTGACTTTTGTTGTTTTGTCGTTGCTGTTTTCAACTGTGTAAGGGTCATTAACATTTTATAAGCTAACTAAATTACAGGTGTCATTCTGGGTGGCAGTCAGGTAAGTACTTATTTCCCAAGCTCCAAATTATAAATATAGAAGGTGAAGATGTAGGAGATTCAAGTTTTTCAGAGCCCTCTATATTGTTCCCTTTCTCTTGCCATTGCTACCGTGAGGACTCTCTGGTCCATGGATGGAGGATTATGATGGACTTAGCGTGAAATGAAAATTTTCTGGTCCCTTCTCACCTCAGCTCCCCACTTCTCCCTTTTTTTTCTCACTCCATTAAATTTTCTTATCACCTGATCTACCCTAGTACTTCTGACCTAGCCCTGATTGAAACACAAATATAGCTTTGTGGTAACAGACTACCTCATATAACACAAGAGTTCAAAGTAGGGTAGAAATTGATGTCACTATTGAAAGTTTGTACATAAAACATCTTCCCAAAACTCTTTGGTAGAGAACAAATATAATTATTTTTTCACTGTATCTCTGGGATAGTGCTGTTTTTTTGTTTTGTTTTGTTTTATTATATAAATTTATTTAACTTTTGACATTCATTTTCACAAAATTTTGGGTTCCAAATTTTCTCCCCATTTCTCCCCTCCCCCCACCCCAATACACCAAGGATTGTAATTTACCCTATCACCAATCTGCCCTCTCTTCTAACATTTCTCCCTTCCCTTGTCCCCATCTTCCCTTTTGCCCTGTAGGGCCAGATAACTTTCTATT
>JAQQSK010011034.1:0-12443 GCA_028658325.1 Potorous gilbertii | reverse complement strand
CCCAGGCTCAGTTCCCTCAGGGGGTTTATGCAGAGACCTTCTGTAATGGAGCTGCTGCTGAGCTCCTGGCTGCTCTGGGAGCCTCTGACCACCTGCTGCCTCTGCCACTGCCTCCCCAGGGGGCCTGAGTCCTGGAGACACCCTGCTCCCATCTCAGCCCATCTCTCTCACTGACCTGTGAGTCTGTGGGTGGAGGGACCTTCATGGCCACTGGAGATTCTGTCCCTGAAGCCTGCTCAGATTTGCTCCCTCCTCTCAGTGCCGTGTGGCTGGAGCAGGGCAGGGGAGGGCTCTGCTCCCATCTGGTGTGTGATGGACCTTTGGCATCAGTTTTTCAGGGCTCTCTGGAATGGAAATCTCCTTCACTGTGTTGCTGTGCGGCTTCCACTGTTCCAGAATTTGTTGGGAGTTCTTTTTAGAGGAAATCCATGGGCTGTGGGTTCAGAGCTAGCATATGTGTGTCTTTCTACTCCGTCTTCTTGGCTCTGCCCCCAATAATGTAGTATTTTTAAAGTCCTTAGAGTAGGTGCTTAAATGATTATTCCCTTCTCTTCCCTTTTCCTATTCTTCTCCACCCTTTCACCTCATCTTTATTTGTTGAAATTTGAGTCATCTTTGAGCTCACGTGTTATCTCTTCCATGAAACCTTCTCTAATTTCCGTTTCTGCCAGTGGACTTTCCCATTCTTCCAAATAGCAACAAGTAATACTTTACTCCTGGAGCCTCTCAATCCATATCACTTAAGCATGTTGTCTTATAAATTTAATCATATCCTAATTAGTAATGTAGCTATTTGTGTGGTTATCTCATCTCCCTATTATGTTGTCAGTTCCTTGTGGGCAGGGACCATCATTTATTCCCTCACTCCCTATTTTTGTTCCTAGGCTTTAATATAGGTGCTAAATCCAGAGTTTACTTAATAAATGTGTGAATTGAAACAAAGTGAACAAATAGCCTAGTATACTGGAAAGAATGCTGGATTTAGAGCTATAGGACTTGGGTTCAAATCCTGTCTTTTCTGTACACACCATGTTACTTTGGGCAAACAATTTTACTCCTTTTACTTCTAGTTGTCTCCATAAAGTGGGAAAGTTGGACTTGATGGTCTCTAAGGTTTCTTCCCATTCTGGACCTAAAATCCCATTCTAAATCTCCAATATAAAATGCACAAAAACAAATAGGATGTTATTTAACTCTTTAAACACGCAAAACCACATTTTTCTCTTTCATTCTTTTCCAGACCTCCCTTCCTAACTCTCCAGACTTTCTCTGCCATGCCATAGAAACTTTGTTTGTCACCCTGGATCTTCAGTCCAAACCACAGCCTCTTCTCCTGATTGACTGATTCCTCCCAGAAGCTCCATTTTAAGGAGGATGCCCAGGCCATCCATGTCTTCATTCTTCTTTTGGTTTTACTCATGACTTTCTCTACTATGCCACCTCTGTGTGTACTCCCTCCTCTCTCTTTTTGCCAAACTTATTTAGCAAGATGATCCCAGAGGAGTATGGACCATAAAGCTGCCCCACTATCTTCCCTGAGTTTCCATCAAACAAATCAATTGTCTGATCCTCATTAGAAGGGAAACCTGCAAAATTGTTGTCTGCATATTGATCTACCCCAATGAAGTCATAACGAAAATACCGTGTTGCCTTGATGGGCAGCCTTCCTGATATCTCTTCCCTCAGTTGAATAAAAGTTCCCTGAGGACAGAGAGTCTCTTTCTTTCTACTAATATTTGTACTCCCAGCACTTAGCATAGTGTCTGACACATAGTAAGTGCTTATTTGTTGCCTTGGTGTATTTATGCATTTACTGGTGATAGTCTGTGTTCAGAAATCCATTCTCTTTTCTCTCTAGAGGGCTTATTCCATTACAATGACTGTGAGTGGCCCTAGAAGTTACTGGAGCGTAAGAATTTTAAACTACCACTCAGTATTTTCTATTTGATTGTTTGGTTACTTGATCTGAATGTTTACTGCTATAAAAGATTCAAATAATAGAAACTGAATGAGATCAGACATGAATGCTTATGGATATCACTAGCAGATAGCTTGATAATATTTATCTTTTGTTTACATTTTATTCTTTCATATCTATAAATTGGACCCACTTCTAGGTCCAGGAGGCTGGAGTGTAGTGTGTTCTTCACAAAGGTACCCCTCTGAAGTCTGGACTCCCCCAGGGTCATTTTGGTCATTTCCTCTTTATATCCCCACTCCAGAACACTGGAGAAAATGACAGCTTAGGTAGCTACACTGAAGGCACCTCTTTTCAATTTTCTTCTTTTTCAACTGCTCATGAAAAGTCACAGAGTTATATGATGCCAGCTTCAGAGTCAAAGAAAGAGAGAGCAAGAGGGCAGAATGGGCCACTTCTCCTGGCTTAGTCAAGTGCAAGTCATGTACTCATTTCACTGATGTCATTGTCTTTTTGAAAAATGAAGGATGAACACAACCTGTGAGTAATGGAAATGCCTAAATGGGGACCCAGCTAGCTAGGTAATTCAGCTCATCCTCTCTCTAAACCTAGTCCTCTCCCTTTCCTTCTTCTTTCCAAAAAAGGTAAATGTTGATGGCCAGAAGCTGCCCAGTTAACTTGGGGTACATTGGCTAGATTCTTTCCCTTCCCTTCCCTTCCCTTCCCTTCCCTTCCCTTCCCTTCCCTTCCCTTCCCTCCCTCCCTTCCTTCCTTCCTTCCTTCCAAAGTCAAGGGCAAGTCATGTCATCATTTCTCTGATGTCATGGTCCTCTTTGAAAGTGAAGAATAAACACAACACAATCTGATGACTATATGACGTAGGGTCAACTACTCCTCTCCCACTTTGGCTTTATTGAGTGAGTGTGTGTGGAAGCAAGGGATTACTCAAGGTTTGCTTCATTGTCTTTCAGAAATGACTATATACTTCCCAGGAAATAGAAAGGGTGATTTAGCTCCCTCTCCATGGGATGGCCCCCTTTGAACTTGATAACAATTACCAACATTTTTAGAGCACATTTAAAAGTATTTGTTTTACACCTACCACTAAGTTCAAGGAGTAATTATGTCCATTTAACAGATGAGGAAATTGAAGCTGAGAGAGATTAAGTGAATTACCCAAGAATACATAGGTAACAAAAGACAAAACTGGTATTCAAAACCAGGTCTTTTCTCTAAATCCTAACTTTTCTGTTACACTATGGTTGTTCAGTCATTTCAGTCATGTCTGACCCTTTTGTCATTTGGGGTTTCTTTCTTGACAAAGATTCTGGAGTAGTTTGTCATTTCCTTTCTAGCTCATTTTACAGATAAGGAGCTGAGGCAAATTGGGTTAAGTAACTTGCCCAGGGTCACACACCTAGTAAGTGCCTGCAGTTGGATCAGAACTCAGTAGGATGAATCTTCCTGACTTCAGGTCCCTCCCTTTATACTTTGTGTGCCACCTAGGTGCTCCTGCTATACCATATTGCCTCTAAAAAGAAATAAAAATGAAAAAAAAAAGAAAATTCCATAAGTACTTGTCTTTTGGATAGGACGTGTGGTTTTTATTGTTATAGGGATCTCCCTCTCACATCATCTGTTTTGCAACGCAGTCTTAGACAGTTTCCTGGGGTTAGTAAGAAGTTAAAGGACTTGCCCAGGGTCACATAGACATATGACAATGGTAGAACTTCAGTTTAGGACTTCCTGATTCTAAGGCCAGATCTCAATTCACTATCTGAGATTGCTTCTCTATATGCCTGCAGCTATAGCCCATGTTACTGAACCAAAATCTGCTATCCTTTTCTCCAGTAGATCACTTAACAGGATAAGGTCTATTGCTCTCTCTGTGCCTGCAAGAAAAGAATATACTCCAAGCTTCATTGATTTATTAATACTTTATCTCTTTGTATAAACCTATACTAAATATCTTCATGTATATTGCCCATTCCCAACCTGACTGCTTCAACTCTTTGGTATAAGTGACTGATCCTCTGCATCATGATACTAATACTGTGGCCATAGGTCATAGATCTAGTGACAGAAGGGACCTCAGGGAATATCAATTTTGACCTCATCCTTTTAAAATTGAGGAAACTGAGGCCAAAGAAGGTTAAATAACTTGCCTAAGATAACAAGTAATAAGCATCAGAAGTAAAATTTTAACCTGAATACTCTGAGTCCAGAGCCAATATTCTTTGCATTGTACTTTGCTAGTCATTCCATTATATTTCTTTGACCCAGATTTTTTAAATTAAGCAAACACCAAAAATGATTATTTTCATATACACATATATGTGCATATATATATATATATATATATATATATACACACACACACACACAAATATATATATTTATATTACAAAATAGGAAGAAAAGGATTGCACATGTAACTGAACTTCTATTATATACAGCTTGCTTTTATTTTAAAGTATACAATAAATTCAACATATGTGGTATCCCAAAAATTTTAGCACATTTTAAAGCTTTAATAACTTCAGAAGTAAAAATGCTATACAATTAAAAATCATTTAGAAGTTTGTTTGAATTTTTATTCTTATTTAGTATATTTGTAAATTTTGAGTAGTAAATTTTTAATTTTAACTTTAATAAGATGATGTAACTTATCAATGTACATTTTTGTCAAAGCTTCTGGATGGCACTTTCTCAGACTGGGGGAACAATATATTGATGAGGTCTTTTTGCTTGGCCATCTTGGATACCTAATCTATTTCTATTTCACCTTTATTTTGTGGAGTCACATCAAAATTGTAATGTATCCATCAAAACTACTTTCTTTGGATGATTTTAGGGGTATGATTAAAAATGCAATCCCATCCTGAGTAGCAGCTAATGAGAATTCTTATAAAGTTTGAAAATTAACTAGAGCAATGTATAACACAAGATAGCGATTGTGTTGAATTTTAATAAGAAACATTAATATTTAAAAATTTTAAATATTTAGCCCTTCACATTTTTTTTGAAGTTTGTACTTCTGAAATTATTAAAACTTAAATGTGCTAAGACTTTTGGGATACTTTGTATAATTTTCAAAACTGTTCTGCTTGTTTGTGATTCTTTCTGACCTTTCTGTTCTCTTCTGTTTATTAAAAAAATGCATCAGTGGTCTTTTTATCTTTCTTTTCTTTTTCTTTCTTGGCTGCCTTCTGTATCCCTAGTCTTCCTTATTCAAGCCTTGTTTATTTCTATATTAAAAAAAGAAAAAAAATAAAATCCTTATGTGTGGTCCAGCAAAATCAAATTCTCATTCAGTCTGCCTAGAGATGGGTGGCATCCTCTATCATAGGTTGTCTGGAACTGCATTATAGTTCTTGTGGAGGATACCTGAATGATATTGAGAACTTTGTACTTATATGCCTATAATCTCCTTTGCGGATGGTGGTTCCTCTCTTCCAACACAGGAATTAACCAATTGAGAGTTCTAATTTTCTTAATTATAAATGGTCACCTGTATCTGATATATCACTAAGGTTCAAGTCTATCTTTTGGAATGTCTGAGAAAAGTCAATATTTGCTCTACTTGCTGCTCAAAGGCACATAGATGTTATGATAGGTTTAGGCAGCAGGATTATAGGTAGAACCTGGCAAGATAATGTACTGGACTCTGTAATGGTAATTATGAGAGTTAAAGATCTTCCCCACCCATTAATGGGCCTGCCCACTAAGGGAAACTTGGTTAGGGGAGGCCCACACCTTTTGTTAATTTTCTAATGAGGCACTGGCTCTGAAAAGTGTATAAATTCTCTGAGGTGAGATTTTGCTTTGGGGCTTACTCGTTGACAGTGTTTCTTTGGCCAGAGGAGACTCTGAGCAACTGTTAAGGAGTCACCCAGCTTTGAAAACCCGGAAGTTGGTGCTTGTCCGTATGTATGACCAGACAGCTGGATCTGTCTGTTGTTCTGTGTTGTATGTATTGCTTATGGTCAGACAGTTGGAAGCCCTGTTTGTTGGCTGATCTTTGTTTCTCTGTTTGAATTTTCTCTGAAGTTCAGGGTGTTGACTTTTTTTTTCCCCTGAACTAAGTGAATGATACATGTACTTGATTAAAGTGATTGTGGATCCCTCAAAGGTTGCTTTCCTTTTAGAAAAGCAGATCTACGAAGTTATACAGCAGGCCCTCCTGTGTATGTCAGGGTCCTTGCTGATACAGACACAGAGGTCCTTTCTTGGGATGAACTGCCAGACATTCAAACTCTATTGCAGAGAGCTCAGTTCTGATGGGCTGGCCACATTGTTTTAATGCTGAACAAATGTTTGCCTAAAAGACTTTTACAGAGAACTTGGACAAGGAAAACTCTCATATAGAGGGCAGAAGAAACAACATAGGGACACTCTAAAGGTCTCTCTGAAGAACTTTGCAATCAGTTGTGAGACATGGGAGACACTGACACAGGACTGTCCAGCATGGTGTTCCTGCAACAAAAACTATCTGCTCTATGAGTAAAGCAGAATTGCAGTAGTTCAAAAGAAACTTGAGATGTATAAATTTAGAGACATCTCCACTCCAAATGTTCATATGGACTATTTGTGCCTGACCTGTGGAAGAGCCTTCCAAACTTGTATTGGTCTGATCGGAGTCAGACACTTTGTTCCTTGACCCCAACACAGTGATGTTATTTTGGTCCTCTTTGAGAGTGGACACCAACCAATCAATCCCAAGTAAAGTAGTCATTGTGATTCTGCTGTGGCATTGCCCTATTAATGAGCCCAGGTTTCTAATTCAGCTGCTTGCCAAACCTCTGAAGCTAACCATTCCAGTGATATAACAGAAGGAGAAAGATTTATGTTATACTTGGAATACATGGGGCATTCAAACAACCTTTAAAGATAAGGGGTCAGAGTCTCCATCAGATGCCATGTCACAGATATAGTCCTAGACTACCCTCAGGAAGGTCTTTTTTATCATATGGAACTCTACTATCACATGGGAATACCAATCACTTCACTTTGGGGAAGTAGGTATCAAGTATAGCCATAACGTAAGACATCCAAGAGAAAGGAAACACAGACACATGGACTTCTTTGAATGCCTTCATGGTGGAATTAGAGACATTGAGGGAGACACTCAGAGCCATACTCATGTTGAAGAAGTCTCCTCTGGCCCAAACAATGAAGCCATGTCTTTCTTCAACTCTTGAAGCTTAGCTGCTTCTGAGTCATTCTTTTAAAATTACTCAAATTACTCTAAAGCATCAAAGTGGTGGCTAATCCATGAGTACTTATTGGTGGTAAGGTCCATTATCCCTTCCTTTTATTTCTGCCACTACATGTTTGTATCAGCAGAGACCTCAGCATACACAGGAGGGCCTTCTGTACAGGGTCTTAGATCTGTTTTTCTAAAAGAAAAATAACTTTTGAGGGGTCAACAATCTACTTTAATCAAGTGCATATATCATTCACTTAGTTCAGGGAAAAAATGTCAGCACCTTGAACTTCAGAGAAAATACAAACAGAAATTACAAATAGAAAAACCAAAAAAACAGAGTTTCCAATTGTCTGATCATAGACAACATATATATTATTACCAGAGAGAGAAACACCAACATCTGGGCCCTCAAAACCGGAGGTTTCTTGAAACAACCACCCAGAGCATCATCTGGCACATCTTCCAAAAACTAAGGCTCAAAGCAAAACCTCATCTCAGAGTATATAAACTCTTTTCAAGGCTGGTGGGAGCAACCCTTGTGACCCTGTGCCTCATTAGAAATTAACAAAAGGTATTTGAAGCTTATTAATAGGTGAGGAAGACCTTTGTCTTCCCCCCATGCACCATTAATCTTACATTAGACTTACAATGTTGTCCTCCACTATCTACTTCATATGTCTATTGTATAACATGTATACAATATACATTGGTAAATTATATAGTACTATTTATCTACATGAGATACTATTCATGAAGTCATAACTTTTTCAATGTGATTTTTTTTTATCTGAAGAATTTCATCGTTTAAAGGAGGTCAGCTAATTTTGTTAATAAATTAGATGATCACTCAGATGGATGATAACAGGCTTAAGTTGCAGGAGGCTAAATAAAATAGAAAATTTTAGAGTAAGAGAAACAACTAGGAAGCATATATATAGAAATAAGAAGACATACTTTAAAAAATATCAACTTAATTGTTCAATATATTTCTTCCATACATGACAATCTTAGAACACAAAAATTCAATTTGTTAGGAAGTTCCAGTTTGAAATGAATGAATATTGTTGTTTATTTTTATATTAATTCAGGATCCCTAAATACTAATTTCAGGTATGTAGTACTCTTTAATCTTTTTGACTATGCATATTTATCATTGAAGTTTAATTTTTCTTCCTCATCTGGGGTAAGGAGATGAGAAAGAGAAAAGATAAACACCTGTTAACAAAAAGAAAATGGTTCCAATAAAATAATAGCTAGAACACAAAATTGAAAAATTATAACCTCTGTTAGTAGAAGTACCTAAAAATGACAGATCATTGAAGTACTGAAGAAAAATAACTTTTTAACAAGTTATAGAATTTAGTGAGGATGCCAGTACCATTATACAAACATCATCAAGTACCCAAAGTATATAAGGCATTTTGCTGATCACTGGGGATACAAAGGTGTGTGTGTGTGTGTGTGTGTGTACATGCGTGTGCATGCATATGTATGTGTGTGTTTTTGAGTGTGAATAATATATCAAGGATCCCTCCACAGATGAAAAGTACATTCCCTCTATAAATTATTGTAAGACCTAGAGATTTACTTGAGGCCCAGAGAGGTTAAGTGACTTTGCCTATGGTCACACAGCTAGTGTCAGAGGTGGGATTTGAATTCAGGTGTTTTTGTCCTCAGGTCTAGCACTCTATCCACTGTGACACTTTGCCTTTCTGTGTCATGTCTATTCCCTGAAGCCTGGAGTTTGTGCACTAAAATTTTAGCCTTGAAACTTACTAGCTACATGACCATTGGCCAGTAACTTAACCCCTCTGAGTTTCAGGAAACCCTCTATGATTAATCAGTTCAATTACAGATGGATTGTGATCTGTTTTGAGAAAAGAAGTCCCCACACCAATGAAATAATGGACCCTTATGTATTGTGTATATAATAATAATAGCTAACTTTGTGTAGCACTTACTATGGGCCATTAGGTGGCACAGTGGATAGAGCACCATACCTGGAGTCAGGAAGTGTTTCAGACACTTCACTAGCTGTGTGACTCTGGACAAGTCATTTAAGCCTGTTTGCCTCAGTTTCTTTATCTGTAAAATGAGCTGGAGAAGGAAAACTACTCCAGCATTGTTTTGCCAAGAAAATCCAGAACAGAGTCATAAAGCATTGGATACCACTGAACAACTACTATGTGCCAGATACTGTGCTAAGAACTTTAAAATCATTCTCTCGTTATTACCCTGGGAGGTAGATGCTTTTATTAAAGATGAAGAAACTGAGGCAAACAGAGGTTGTGACTTGCCAAGGTTCACACAACTAGTAAGTTTCTAAGGTCAGATTTGAACTTAGATCATGCTGACTCCAGGCCCAGAGCTCTGTCCTAGCTGCTTGTATTTAATACTAATTATGCCTTCAAGAGCTTACCATCTATAAGTTGGGAAAGTTATACTCACAAATAATTATGATACAGGATAACATGAGATAAGTATCAAAAAAGAGGCTAGGGCAAAGTTCTATAGGAAATTTGAGAAGTGTAACAGCAAGGACCCCACCATACACAGGAGGGCCTGCTGTACAGATTCTTAGATCTA
Source organism: Potorous gilbertii (assembly GCA_028658325.1). Taxonomy (NCBI): domain Eukaryota; kingdom Metazoa; phylum Chordata; class Mammalia; order Diprotodontia; family Potoroidae; genus Potorous; species Potorous gilbertii. The sequence goes on along the minus strand of JAQQSK010011034.1, from coordinate 2,730 downwards.
CTTTTCTAAAAGGAAAGCAACTTTTGAGGAGTCAATAATCTACTTTAATCAAACACAGATATAATTTTCTTAGTTCAGGGGAAAACGTCAGCACCCTGAACTTCAGAGAAAATACGAACAGAGAAATAAAGACCAACAGACAGGGCTTCCAATTGTGTACCACAAGCAATACATACATCATAGATCAACAGACAGATCCAACTGTCTGACCATTACATACATACATACGTACTACCAGAGAGAGAAGCACCAACATCTGGATTTTCAGAGCCAGAGGGCTCCTTAGTGGCTACCCAAAGTCTCATCTGGCCAAATTAACACTTCCAATGAATAAGCCCCAAAGTAAAACCTGGTCTCAGAGTATACATTTTTCAGAGCTGGAGGGCATGACCCTCTGGCCCAGTGCCTTAATGGAAATTAACAAAAGGTATTGAGGCCTATTAATGGGTGGGGATTGTCTTTAACTCTTCCCCTCACCCACCATTAACCTTACATTAACATTACAAGAAGGTAGAGATTGCTTTCATTTTAGGAAGTCAAAGATGACTTCACAGGATATATGATCTTAGAACTGGGTCTTGAAGAGAAGAAAACTTCAACAGGGTGTTGAATGGGGTCCAATTTAGACATGGACAAAACAACAGACACAGAAAGGAGAAGTACAAGAAAAGGTGATGGAGAGTAATTTAGTACGTCAAGGTCTTTCTCAAGAACTTTGGATTTGACCGTGCAGCATGGGAGACACTAGCACAGGACTGCTCTGTATGGCGTGCCCACATTAGAAAGGGTGCTGTGCTCTGTGAACAAAGCAGAGTTGAGATAAATATAGGATGTGCAAATTTGGGGTCTCCACCCCAAATATTCACATGGACTATCTGTGCCCAACCTGTGGTAGCACATTCCAAGTTCATATTGGTTTGATCACCCACAGTTGGACACACTGAAATTTCACTTTATCATGGTGATGTCATTTTGGTCCTCTTCGAGAATGGACAACAACCAACCAGTATAGAATGCACAAAGAGGAGCAGTATATGTTTTGAAGTTAAGCTAGAGCCAAATTGTTGAGGGTCTCAAATGCCAGGATAAGGACTTGATACTTAATTTAGCAATGAATAGGAGATGACTAAAGGTTTTTGAGAAGAGGGAAGATATAACTGTCATCTCAACTTTCAGTTAACTAGCAAGTGTGAAAAAATCAGTTTCACAGTAGTTAAGTCATGAGACTAAATCCCTGTAATTGTACAGAAGGAAACACATTTCTGTATGGGGAAACTTTATAAGAATAAAAGACTCATAGTCCAAAGGGGCTTGAGAGGTCACTTAAGTTCACTTCATTCCAGTGTAATAGAGCTCTTGTCACCCAATAATTGGGGGAATGTGGGTGATAGAATTAGAGAAGGGACATTCTGTTTCACTTAACTACTTCAGTTAACAAAGGGATATTTATATTCATTATCTTCACTTTCTCCTCCTACTCACTACTCAACCCCTCGTAATCAGGCTTCTCCCTATATAACTCAATTTAATTATCTCTTTATTGCTAAATTAACTGACTTTTTCTCAGTCTTTATCCTTCTTGACCTCTCTGCAGTGCTTGACACTGTAATTAGTTTCTCCTTCTGTATACTATCCCCTCCCTTGGATTTATTTTGGACAGATCCTTCTTGGACTGGTCTGAAGGTTCTTCATCCATGTCCCACCTTTTAGTGACTGTACACAGGTTATGAGTACAAGGAGAATCAATAAACAGAATGTATCTGCTTTTAGCAATAAGTACTTGAAGCGAATTTTGGAAGTATAAGCTATATAATAGCAAAGAAAAATTCAAATGAAAGGAAGGCAACTTGAGTAAGAATTGGCACTAATCCAGAGATATTCTTCATAGATGGTTAGACAAGAAAAAGGCTATTATGTAGAAGGATTCAAGATGTACTAGGTAGTTAAGGAGTAAATCAGTCATTGACCAGGTAAACTTGAAACATAATCATAAAGAATCTTATAATAGGACAGAAATCAATATCTCAACTTCAAAATTAATGAGCCTCAAACCCCAACTAAGGTTGAATAATTAATTGACAAAAGTACTTTCACATAAAACCTCAGTAATATTGTCATAACAGAGCTACTAATTTAAGCATATATGACTAATGCCAGTTGAAAAAATACAAAATTACAAAAATTTTGTAATATAATATCCTCGGGGGGGTGGAGCCAAGATAGTGGAGTAGAAAGACACACATTTGGTAGCTCCGAACCCACAGCGCATGAATTTCCTCTAAAAAGAACTCCCAACAAATTCTGGAACAGTGGAAGCCGCACAGCAGCACAGTGAAGGAGATTTCCATTCCAGAGAGCCCTGAAAAACTGATGCCAAAGGTCCATCACGCACCAGATGGGAGCGGAACCCTCCCCTGCCCTGCTCCAGCCGCATGGCCCTGAGAGGAGGGAGCAAATCCGAGCAGGCTTCAGGGACAGAATCTCTAGTGGCCGTGAAGGTCCCTCCACCCACAGACTCACAGGTCAGTGAGAGAGACGGGCTGAGATGGGAGCAGGGTGTCTCCGGGACTCAGGCCCCCTGGGGAGGCAGTGGCAGAGGCAGCAGGTGGCCAGAGGCTCCCAGAGCAGCCAGGAGCTCAGCAGCAGCTCCATTACAGAAGGTCTCTGCATAAACCCCCTGAGGGAACTGAGCCTGGGAGGTGGCCCTGCCCCCACCTGAGCACCATAAAT
>JAQQSK010011033.1:0-12443 GCA_028658325.1 Potorous gilbertii | reverse complement strand
CTTTTTCCATTTGAGAGGGAAGACGGATGGGGAAAGACAAGCTTAGCCAGCAATTCTGTTTTGTTTTAACCATATACTGAGGTTTAATTGGACAATGCTGAATCCCGTGCAATGAAAATCTCACTGAAATTGTGAATATTACCCAGAGAACCAATCTAAGGTTCTTTCAAATCCTCTGACTTAAAGTTAATCACTTATCACTACAACAATGCAAACTTTTTGCCGTGTCCTTTTAAGGATGATTTTCAGTTAAAAGAGCTTGTTACTATTTCATTAGTTTGAGACTAAATAAAAGTGGGTTGGTCTGTCAGTTGAGTAGTTAGGTCCAAAAGAGGAACAGCTAGCAGAGGAGTAGTATTTGAAGACTGCTCTTGAAGGGTCCAAGGACTTCAAGACATGCAGGTAAGGGTTGGGAGTTGCACTAAACACACATGCGTTCTTCCGTTCATGTCCTTCCCTATTGCTGTAAGTGCCCACTCTCCTACAGGCATTCTATGTGTATTGGTGGGAAAGGTTATCCAGGTTTATATGTGAACTGTGATCTATTGACTATATTTTCATTCACATTGTATTGAACAATTTTTTTACAATTATTATTTCATTTACCTTTTTATTTAAATAGTTTAGGTTTAAGACCTAATGGTATCATGATAACTGATGTGTAAATAAGCAAGCTGGAGGGGCTGACGAGCTGCTGTAGAGAGCAATAGGAATGCCTTTCTCCTTACCTCCAGAGAAAGGTTATCCTTATGTCCCTGAGGAAGTCTGAGTTATAGTCACATGATGACTGAACAATCATCAACCTAAGAGAAAAGTATTTCTCTCTTGTAGTAATAGATAAATATTGAATCAGGAACAAAGTCTGTCCCTTTTTCTACTTCTTCATCCAGAAAGCAATCAGTATGGGAAAGAGTAGGCAAAGACTTACCTGTTGAGGGCCAGGGTGGAGTGCGGTTGATGAGATCGGGATAGACCTTAGGGGAAACTGTTCTTGGAGGCTGTACTCATTATCATCGGGAAGGCTCTCCATGCCCCCCAGATGTTGTTGTCTCTGTTAAACAAACAAGAGAATTACAGAAAACAAGGGATATGTAAAATAGATGCCCCTAGGCTTAAGACTGATTTAATCACCCTGACTGATCTAATCTGTGGGACAGGAGAGGAGCAGAATGGCACTTAGACTTGCAGTTCCTTGTCTATGTAAACCCTAACCCTCAAGATCAATAAACGGAATTGGCCTATCTTTTCCCACCTCCCCTGTCTCTTTTCTTCAACCACATCACCTAGCCGTGTAGGGACTCGGGCCGACCGCTATACTTACCTAGACTAAGATCTTATTAGATAATAAAAGAAATTCTACGTTTAGGTTAATGGATGGAATCCTGCTCACTGTGTTTACTCAGGTAGAGAACATGTGGATTCTCCATTTTGTCAGACAAAGTCATATGGAAATTGATAAGTCTCTCTGACCAAAACTTGAGTGATTCAAGTCACATACTCCCAAGACCCTCATTAGAATGAGCCCCTCATTATAATATTCATGTTACATTACTTGTTAATCAATCAGAATTGATTGCTACCCTCAGGAATGTTTACTCTTCCAAGGGCAAATAAACTGTGAGCCCACAACCATGAAGGCTCTTTAGTACTCTCTCTTAATAAAATGCCTAGTTACACAGAAATTATGTCTCTTGGACTTGTTAAATGGCACAAGACTTACTGATATGAGGTCAGAGTGGGTGAGCCAGTCACATTCCATATACAGGCTACACAGGAACTTAATTTGTGCTTATTAATTCATCTATAACTTAGAACCTTAGAGAATTGACTTGGGCTCTGATTAGTTAAGAGACTTTTCTAGGATCATGGAACTTGCATATGTGAGAGGTAGAACTTAAACCCAGGTCTCCTAATTCATCTACTATGTACCATACTATCTGTATTTAATAAATACTTGTTGAATTGAATATGTAGCTTAAATTCTTTGGGAATGCTACCCACTGCCAATTCTTGGGCCAGATTCCCAGTTGGCCTAGGAAAAAGGGAGCTGTCATAAAGATTTGTTTCATTGAATAAGCAATGGGGAAATCTGCCTTAACTATATTTGCAATATATAATATGTGACTTAGTTTCTGTTCTGCAGTTGACATTTTGAAAGAGATAAATCAGGCTACAAATAAAATAATAACCACAAAAAAAAACCATTTAGTCAAATGTCCTGTGTTTCTCCATTCCCATATCCTGGCATTCCCCAAAGGATTTTCCTTTTTCTATTTTTATACTGTGAATTTCCTCTCATTTTGTATCAGAATCTCTTTTGATTTCCTTTCATTTTCTAACGACTATGATAGTATTTGTCTTCAAAAATTTTATTTAATGAGATGACCAAAAGGCAACAGCCCTGAGTTTAGAGTCAAAGGATTTGGGTTCAAATTCTGACTCTTCTGCTTGATACTGTGCTACATTGGGCAAGTCATAACCTTTCTAGGCTTCCATTTCCCCATGTCTAAAATGAAAGGCATTGAACTAGATGATCTCCAAGACCTCTTCAAGATGCAAAGTCCCATGATTATAGACTTAAATCTGAAAATAATAGAACTGCTTAAATTCAAGTGTTTGATTTAGTATTTAAAGCTATAGGCAAGAGAGTAACATGAGCTACTGTAGGTAACAAATAACTTGCACTTAGAGCAACTGAGAGAAAAAAAGGCAACACAGCAAGCTTAAATCTTGAAAAGTATAAAAGACCTAATTAGAATCATAAAATTATCAAGCTTGAAAAGATCTTAGAGATCATTTAAAACTTGTGTCATTCATTACAAAGAATGCAAATGATCTCTACTCCTCTCTATTGTTAGAGGACATTTAATTGCTTTTCTTTATTTGTGAGAGTAAAAATTTGAAAATAAAGTGAAAAGTTTGACTAAGAACTTAGAAGTCTGTTTTAAAAATGTGCCATTTTAGAACCTTCTATGCTATAAAATGGGAGATTGTTGGTTTCAAGTGCCCTCTCCTGAAGCTTTAATAACATAAATATCCATGAAAATCCTGACTCTAAAATCTTTGTCAGTACATTTCAGCAGTCAGATTTGACCTTTAGATAAAGAGAATTTGCTGCCTTTTCTATTTAGAGTCAAATAACAAAAAATATTCCCAGGTAAAATTTCTAGTTAATAACATATCTCTTCTGTACTCTGGATTTATTGCTGTCACTTGTTTTGCTTTTCATAGATTATTCCATTTGAAATACTAAGAATCTTGGGAAAATACCCTCTTAACTTTAATGAGATTAACATACAAAGCCTGTCTATAATCTCAGATTCTCATGCCAAGTTATGAGAAAAATGTCAAATTTCTTGACTGCTGTCATCGCTTTAAAAAAATCATATGTGTTGCCTAGTGCAAGGACGTTAACAAAGAAACTTCAATTCTTTTAAAAGTAGAAATAATTGCTTAAGAGGCTGAAAAATGTGAATGCATACCCAGATTACATGCATATACACATATACATGTATGTATGTGTGGTTTCTATTTCCTAGATTTTATTGTTTTTTTAAAGTAAATTCTCCTAGGACATTTCAGATTATATGTCTGGAAACCTCAGCCATCTAGAAAAGTAAGGTCAAGAGAATAATGAAAAATGTGCTGAAAGAATTCACATAAAAGCTTTGGAGACTTGAAAATGGAAACAACAGACACTTAGAAAGTTACTGTACTCAATCCTCTACCTTCCTAGCATTGACTTATACAGAAAAGGACTAACAATGGCCAATAAAAATAACCAATAAAAACATCCAGGTGCTATTACAGCATAAAATGCTCACAAATAAAATTGAAACAATTAAAATTCAGTGGTGGCTAGACTCCTTAAAGGGGGAAGGGAGTAAGCATTTATTAAGAGTTAGTTACGTGCCAGCACTATCCTAAGCAAGTTATAAATCACAATAACCCTGGGAGGATGGTGCTATTGGGATCTCATTTTATAGTTGAGGAAACTGAGGCAGATAGATGAAGTGACTTATTCAGGGTCACACAGCTAGCAAGTGTCTGAGGTCAGATTTGAACTCGGGTCTTCTTTGAGTCCAGGCCCATACCACCTCCTTATTTCATGGCTCTGTTACCTAATCAAGATGGATCTTCTTTCTATAAAGTCAAATCGCAAGGAGTCTATATCTTCCCATCTCATGTCAACTTTTTCCATGTCTTTTCAAAGAATCTCTATTGATGATCTATCCAATATACTAAGGTTTTTTAATTTTGTGGGTATCAGTGTAATACATAGACTAGATACCTGTTATCCCTCATTCTTCCTGTTGGGCTCACATCTTTTTCTACACACACACATATACACACATGTACACACATATGCATGTATATATGTATGCATGCATGCATGTATGAAGCTAGGCATTGGGGGAATCCAAATACAAAATTAAACCAGTCCCTGCCCTCAAAGAACTTATAATTTACTGGGGGAAATGGCATGTATAAATATAAATATATAGAAAACAAATTCAAAGTAATTGGGACAAGGAAGGCACTAGCAGCTGAGGGAGTGGGCAAAGATTTTCTATGATGGGTGACATTTGAACTGAGCTTTGAAGGAAACTCCTGATTCAATGAGGCAGGAATAAAAAAAAGATAGAATTGGTGTTAGTTATTACATGTAAGGAAAAGCATGAATGCTGGTTCGATTCCATAAATTAAAAATAAAATAAATAACTTGAAAAAATTAAAAAGATCAAAAGGAATATGATAGGTGAAGGGAGTGATATAAAATAAAGGTGGAAAGGTTGAACAGGGTTAGGTTCAAAGGCCAAACAAAGATTTCATTTTATTCTGGAGGTAATAAGGAGACACTAGAGTTTATTAGATGGTGATAGAGATATAGTAGAACCCATTCTTTAGAAAGATCACTTTGACAGTCATATGAAGGGTCCATGGGAGAGAGGAGAGGTCTGAGGGAGAGTAAGCTGTTGAACTAGTGTGAGTGAAAGGAGATGTGGACTTAAACCAGGCGGTTACTGTGTTGGTAGAAAGGAGACAGATACTAGAAATATTGTGGAAGAAGGACAGACAAGCTTTAGTAACCAGTTGGATGTGGTGGAATGAAGCAGAGGGAAGAGTCTAGGATGACACCAGAGTTGTGAACTTTGGCCATTGGTACTTATGAAAGAGAGAGAGAGAGAGAGGGAGGGAGGGAGAGACAGAGAGAGAGAGGGAGGGAGAGAGAGGGAGGGAGAGAGACAGAGAGAGGAGAGAGGGAGAGAGAGAGAGAGGGAGGAAGGGAGGGAGAGACAGAGAGAGATAGAGACAGAGAGAGGGAGGGAGAGAGACACAGAGAGAGAGAGAGAGAGAGAGAGAGAGAGAGAAAGAGAGAGAGAGAGGGAGAGACAGAGAGAGGTTGAGAAGAATGGATTCTCAAAGGATCATTGCATCTATCCCTAGACTCTTGCATAAATTTAATATGTTCCTGTTGCACATAAAAGATATTTTGTTTTAGAAGAACCTCCAAGATGTTTCATTGTTTCATTCATCAAGTCATTTTTTTCTAGTTAACTATCAATTAGTGAATAAACGTATATTTATTAAGTGACTTGAATACATGAGACCCTGTGCTGGGGATACAAATAAAAAAAAATCGATTCTTAAGGAGTTTGTATCCTATTAGGGGAACTCAAAAAATATTTTCTCAATACCTCTAAATCAACTGTGTTACCATGAAGATATCGTTGAAAAATAGAAAGGGAAGGAGGGAGGAAGAAGTAAAGAAACATCTAAAAAAGCCTGTTGACTATTGCCTTGTCATGCTTTACCCAAAAGTACCCTCCCATGCATGCATGAAGAGATAATTCTATTAAAGACTGTAGAAAAAATGAGAAAGTTGGGCATATGAATCAAAAGTTAGTTTGTGAATAATACCATTGTGATTTTTTTTCCCAACCTTTCAGAATCTTCTCTTTAAGGTGTCTTAACAACTGATTTCCCAATCTTCCTTAAAATTCCCTATTAGGTTGACCAGTGTTTCTCCTAGGCAACTTCCTTCTAAAATACAAAACCAGAGGTGATTTCAAGCTGTTCATGATTCAGGCAAGATATGCTAGAAAAAAATCTGATCTTTCATCTTCCATTATTTGTCATACTGTGCCAGAATATACTGCCTGTGGGAACAGCAGTCCACAAACTCCATCATCACCTTCACAATAAAATGGTTGTATAGGAAGAAAAGTCCCACAGCAAATCTGATGGAACAAAGAGCCCCTATTAACTACACTCAACCACTCATTTTCCCCCTTCTGTCTGTGTCTGTGTTCTTCATTTTTGAAGAAGATCATGACATCAGAGAAATGATGACATGACTTGCACTGGACTTTGTTTTGAGTGAGGGAGGGCTGTGCAAGGTCACCAGCCTCACTTTCTCCTCCTCAGCCATCTGGGTCCAGTGACCAGATATTCATTGGGAAGACTCGAGATGGCACAGGATGCAATGGGAGACCATGGCCTTTTGAGGTACTCAGTTAGAGGGAGGTAATGTCCATTGAGTAAGTAGGCCTCTTTAAGAAGTAGTCAAAGAATGGTCCTTTTAATGAACGAAAGAAAAATACCCAAATCAACAGACACTGTTTCTAGTAATAATCACTCTAAGTCAGCCATTAAGTGGAGCTTGGGCAGGGACCTATTGTTGTCAAGCCAATAGGCTTCAGAGTGCCCTAGGTATAAGGTTTTTGGAGGGAAGGAAGAAAGGAAGGAAGGAAGGGAAGGACATTTAGCCAGTAAACCCCAGAGCCCCAAAGGAAGAGGAGAGGGAGACAGAAGGAAGAGGATGAGCTGGGGTCTTTATTATCTAACTTTGAGGCAATGCGGTTGTGCCCACAGAGTCAGGTTTTTGGTTTTCACACTTTAAGTTGAGCCAGGAAGGGGAGTGGAGGGGTTGTTTATATTTATTTTTTTAAGTCCTCAAAATAAAAAGGGTGAAAAAGAAGGCACTCAGTGTAGTGAATCATCCAGGCAAACAATAAACATTTATTAAGTAATGAGTATGTGTCTGTCACTATGCTAAGGACTGGGTATACAAAGAAGGGCAAAAATACTGTTGCTGCTCTCAAGGCACTCCAAGTCTAATGCATAATATGAATCAGATATATGAGTTAAATTATTCTTATGTAGAAAAGAAATGCTTAATATAGGTCATTCACAAATATACATTTGAAAAAAACAAATTTAAAACAGGATTCAGTAATTTAACTTATAGTCACTGCTACAATCTACATGGAGACACACTCTATGCTCATCAGAACACAAAACAATCTGAAGGATGGCTAATTAAGCATTTTAATATGAACTATGTCATTGGCACCATCTAAACCATTCCCAATATACTTTCCTAATTAAAATGGCCAGATTTGGGTCATTCCTCTTGTTGTTGGCTGCCCTCTCTTTATAAAAGCTTCCCTGTCTCTACCCCACCTTTGCAATTGCCATGATTTACTATTTCACTCTCTGGACTTCTCAACTTATCAGATTTCCAAAGTCTTCTTCAAACCTGTACATATCTAATTCATGTTGGGTCACCAACTCTGGAAATGAAATATAAAGCAAAAAGAGCAGCCAAGGTTCGAGCTTGCCTATAGGTCTTTGTGTGAGGGGGAGCTCCTTTCATCCTGAAGTTTAGACACCAAATATACTACTTGCCACATAGCAGAGTCAAAACCAAAAGATTAAGTGGGAAATTGTTTTTTTATTAGATCTAAAATACTACTTCCCTCTTCCTCAACAACCTTCCCCACCATCCCCTCCACTGCTATCACAAAGCTAGGAATGATCAAGGAAAGACGTAGGGTTTACCCTACGTACATACAGGTCCTTTCAGCACTAAGACAGCCCCTAGGGTAAGAAGCAGGCCCCAAAGTACCACCTGGTTACCAGAACCAGGAATGGTAACATTGAGCACACTCCATGGAGAAAGGGGGAATGGATCTTCCTGAATACAACTGTCACCACTATTTCTCTGATCTCTTCACATGCAAAAGGACACCTACAATATCCTCTCATCATAGCTACTATCTGCAATGATAGCATTTAACTTCTCAAAATGATAAGCACTGGCATTTTAGTTACTTTCTAGTGCCTTTAAATACTCCCTCCTCCCCGCCCCCTTCAAATCACAATCATTTGTTTCCCAAACAACATTAGAAGATCGGAAGAACTTTTTTTTTTTTTTGCCAAAGAAAGTAGATTCTCTTTTCTTACCTCAGCCTTGCTGAGTTAAACATCCCAGATTCCTAACAGAATCTCCCCACAGAGAACTACCCTTTACCTCTTTTTTCTCAGCAATGATCTAGTCTCTGTAAATGCCAGTACAGTATCCTTTTGATAGGTCCCACTTGTTTGGAGAACTGAATGTCTGTTGCTCTAATGTCCTACAACTGAGGAGTCTGTGTAGGAAGTCTCTGATGGCTTGTGTCCACACCTTTCTTCTGTAAAACTTTCCCTTTACCCTTTTTGCAGTAAGTTGAATAGTGCTAAAGGTCACCAGAAGGATTTTCTCAGACCTTTCTTACTGAAGTATTTCCATTCAAATCAGTCTTGGTGTTTGTGAGTGTTCTGACCCCGATGAGCAAATGAAGTGCTGTACACCAAATCTCTGAAAGCTGCCCACTCCTTTTCTGTTCCACTGTTGCCAACTGATTGTGCATCAATGCATCCTCTGAAGCTGAGATACAACAAAGTATGAATCAATTCCCTGCTGCCTGTGCTCATTTTGGCTTAATAATTAACACTAAGAAAACACAGGTGCTCCATCAGCAGCCACCACACCATCCATACAAGGAACCTTTGGTTACAACAAATGAAGTTTTGAATGCTGTGGATAAGTTCACTTACCTTGGTAGTGTACTTTCTAGGAATATACACATTGACAATGTGGTTGATGCACTCATTGCCAGAGCTAGCATAGTGTTTGAGAGGCTCCAAAGAAAAGTTTAGGAGAGAAGAGGTACTAGATTGACTACCAAAATGAAGGTCTACAGAGTCATCATGCTGACCTTATTGTTATATGCCTGTGAAAAATGGACAGTCTACCAGCACCATGCCAAGAAACTGAATCGCTTCCACTTGAACTGAATTAGTAAGATTCTGAACATCACCTGGCAGGATAAACTACCAGGCACTGAAGTCCTTGCTCAAGCTGAACTGCCACGTATTCAAACTATGCTTCAGAGGACACAACTCGGATGGGCTGGCCATGTTGTTCAAATGCAAAATGTACGCTTGCCAAAAAAAACTATTTTATGGAGAACTCACATGGGGCAAGTGATCACATGGTGGTCAGAAGAAGTGATACAAGAACACTCTCAAGGTCTCTCTTAAGAACTTTGGATTTGACTGTGCAACATGGGAGACACTGGAAAAGGACCGCTCAGCATGGTGTGCTCAGAAAAGGTGCTGTGTGCTCTATGAGCAAAGCAGAATTGAGACAGCACAAAGTAAATGTAGGATGCACAAATTTGGGGTATCCACCCCAAATACTCACACAGACTATCTGTGCTCAACCTGCGGTAGAGCATTCCGAGCTCATATTGGTCTGATCAGCCACAGTTGGACACACTGAAAATTCACTTTATCATGGTGATGTCATTTTGGTCCTCTTTGAAGAGGAAGGACAACAACCAACCAACCAACCATTTCCATTCAAGTTGGAGGCCTGGATTTAAAAGTCCTGCACATCTGGATATCCTTCTTGCCTCCAAATATAAAGCCTCTTGAACTTTGAAAGATAAAAAAGAATCTTTATCAACTTTCTCACCCTCTGACACATTTGAGCTACTTAAAGCTCCTCAATTGGGCAGTTGATCAAGAACCACTTATTAAATGACTAGTGCTCTTAGTAGTGGGGACACAAATGCAAAGAATGAAACAATCCCCACTTTCAATGATCTTAGAGAATTCTAGATTCTAATTCCTGTGTGTTGGTGAGGTTTATAGGAGTGATCTCCACCTGAGTTTGTTCAGGGATATGGCTAGCTTTCCCTTGAAGGTAGAGTGATAATGAAGTGATAATGTGACAAATGTGGGCCAAATACGTTAATATGTTTTGCTTGACTATACATACATATTTGAGAAAGGTGGAATGAGTTAGATGGTAGAAAAGATATTTAAAAAAGGCCATCAATAAAGTAGTGTTTTAAACTCATAGAACCAAAATACTAATTTTGTTACTACTATTTTTTTTTACTACTTTGTTAAGTTTTAGACAGAAAGACAATTTTTTAACTTCACATAACACAAAATCACATTCTCATATACAATTGTCTTGTTCTTTTTTGTATCTTGAAGTGTTTATTGATGAGTAAGTTTGTAATAAAAGCAAAAAACACCCAAACATTTTTGAAACCAAGAGATAGCAAGTGACTACACCCTAGAAAACTGCAATCTCCGGGCTCCCTTCTAGTGCGTCTGAGGCCATTTCCTTCTTGTTATCCATAGGATCCCCTTGAACAATGACCTCTCACGAAAGCTGCCTCAAAGTGGCAGAAACTCTTTCAATACATAGCATCCTCCCTCTCCCTAGAAACCTTTAAGTAAAGGCTACTTAGTGGGTCAACAAAAAGAGTTGCCCAATTTTTTAATAAGACTTTCATATAAAACTTCCCTCTGTAAGACTTAACTACAAGATGGCGGTAGACCTGTCTCTGCCCAAGAAATCAGCTCCATTATTTTCTATTTCTTTCCTTTCCTTTATCCACTCTGACAGCTCCTGCACTCAGGGAGCTTAAAATCCTTCCCATGTTTTCTTCCGTACCCATAAAATCTAACAGGGAGGTCAACTAGTCCATGGGCACTGGGGAAGGGGCCAGGCACATGGTGGGTCTTCTGACATGTGGGCACCCGCTTTTCTCCTCTACAAAATGGGTTTCCATGTGTGTGCCTACATGCCTAAACACGTACGTGTGTACATGTGTACACAACTAAACATGTACACGCGCATTTATACATATGTACACACGCCTGAGCATGCAATGTACATGTGCACATACGCCCACATGCCTAAGCATGCACCACGCACGTGTGTAACGTGTGCACTGCCTAAACACGCAATACGTACGCGTGTACATGAGTGTGGCTACCCACACTCGTAGCACATAGGGACACGCGTGTGCGTGTTTACATTCACATATGTAGACAAGGCACATGTGATTATGTACACTTCCGGTCCCACAGCTTTATATTTCAGTTCGGTCTATGTATCTTTAGTACAGACCTTTGCAATGAGAAAGGAACCATCCAGTCAAATTAATTTGACGGGCTTCTACATCAAGGGCGGGCAAACGAGCGTCCTTGTGCCGGCTGGGCACCCCTGGGGTGGCTGGGGTAGCGTTCTTTCTTTTCCCTAATTAAGATGGAGACCGGGTTCCGGTGGCAACAGTCACTAGGGTTGCTCGCTCGGAGCGTCCAGGAGAGGTTTCTATTTCCCGCCTCTACTTGCCCACAGGAAAGATGGCGAGTGATCGACAGGCGTCTCCGCCCATAGAGACGGCGTCCTCGCGGACGCGCCGGAAGGACACGAGAGAAGGAAGGCGGGCGCGTGTGCGTCACTTCCGGCGCGCCGCGGCGATGGAGCGGCTGCTGGAGCAGCTGGAGCGCTTCGCCGAGGTTCTGGCCGTGTCCCGCACGCGCCACGCGGGCAGCTGGGGGCGCGTGGCCGTGCGCCGCTCCCTGCGCTGGGCCCGCTACCTGCGTCACGTGCACGAGCGCTTCCGGCGCCGCGGCCCAGTGCGGGCGGCGCTGGAGGAGGGGCTGCGCCGGCTGCCGCGGCGGCCCGGGCCCGACGGCCACGTGGGGCCCTGCTCGGCGCCGGGGCCGGGGCTGCTCCCTCTGGGGAGCTTCGAGGGCCTGGGGCGCGGGGACCAGCTGCTGGCGCTGGGGCTGCTGGAGAACGCGGCGCTGCAGGGCCCCGCGCTGCACGAGCTGCTGCGGCACCTGCGGCCCGAGGGGCCCGGGGAGGACGAGGGGCCCGAGGGGGACGAGGGGCCCGAGGGGCCCGGGGACGAGGCCGCGCTGCCGGGCCGCCTGGCCGAGCTGGCCCGCCGCAGGGCCGCCTCCCAGTTGCTGCTGCCGCTGCTGGGCCCCGGGGCGCCGGCCGAGCCCGCGCTTCTGAGAACGGAGGCCGAGCTGCTGCTGCTGCGGCTCCGCGAGGAGGCCGGGGCCGAGGCGCAGCTCCTGGACCGCCTGTGGGTGCGGCTGCCCGGGCCTCGCTGGCTGGACGTGGTGACGGAGGCGCTGCTGCTGCAGCCGGCCCGGGGTGAGGAAGCGGAGGAGGATGCGGGGAGCCCGTCGGGGGATGCGGGGGGCCCCTCGGGGGAGGCGGGGGGCCCCTCGGGGGATGCGGGGGGCCCCTCGGGCGAGGCGGGGGGCCCCTCGGGCGAGGCGGGGGGCCCCTCGGG
>JAQQSK010011032.1:0-12443 GCA_028658325.1 Potorous gilbertii | reverse complement strand
CCATCATCCCCCCCCCACCCTGCTTATTTTCTTCTCCCCCACTTTCCTGTATTGTAAGAAAGGTTTTCACACCAAAATGAGTGTGCATTTTATTCCTTCCTTTAGTCAAATGTGATGAGAGTAAACTTCATGTTTTTTTCCCTCATCTCTCCTTTTTTCCCTCCACTAAAAGGTCTCCTGTTTGCCTCTTCTATGACAGATAATTTACCCCATTCCATTTCACCCTCTCTCCTCCCACTACATTTCTCTCTCACCATTTACCTTTATTTCTTTTAAGATATGATCCCATCCTATTCAATTCACTCTGTGCTCTCTGTCTCTGTGTGTGCATGCAGGTATGTATGTGTGTGTATGGACGCATGAACATGAGTGTGTGCATACGTGTGTGTTTGTATGTGTGTGTAATCCCACCAACTACCCAGATACTGAAAAATGTCAGGAGTTACAAATATTGTTTTTCCATATAGGAATGTAAACAGCTCAACTTTGATAAGTCCCTTATTACTTCTCCTTGCTTTTTCATGCTTCTTCTCATTCTTGTGTTTGAAAGTCAAATTTTCTTTTCAGCTCTGGTTTTTTTCATCAAGAATGCTTTAAAGTCCTGTATTTCATTGAAAGACCAGTTTTTCCCCTGAAGTCTTATACTCAGTTTTTCTGGGTAGGTCATTCTTGGTATTAGATCTAGTTCCTTTGACTTCTGGAATATCCTATTCTACGCTCTTCGATCCCTTAAGGTAGAAGCTGCTAGATCTTGTGTTATCCTGATTGTATTACCACAATACTGGAATTATTTCTTTCTAGCTGCTTGCAATATTTTCTTCTTGACCTGAGAAATCTGGAATTTGGCTACAACGTTCCTAGGAGTTTCTCTTTTTGGATCTCTTTCAGGTGGTGATTGGTGGCTTCCTTGAATACATATTTTGCCCTCTGGTTCTAGAATATCAGGGCAGTTTCCTTCATAATTTCATGAAGGATGATGTCTAGGCTCTTTTTTTGGTCATGGCTTTCATGTAATCCCATAATTTTTAAATTATCTCTCCTGGATCTCTTTTCCATATCAGTTGTATTTCCAATGAGATATTTCACATTATATTCCATTTTTTTCATTCTTTGGTTTTGTTTTGTGATTTCCTGGTTTCTCAGAAAGTCATTAGCCTCCATCTGTTCCATTCTAATTTTGAGAGAACTATTTTCTTCAGTGAGCTTTTGCACCTCTTTTTCCACTTGGCTAATTCTGCTTTTGAAAGCATTCTTCTCCTCGTTGGCTTTTTGATCCTCTTTTGCCAATTGAGTTAGCCTATTTTTCAAAGTGTTATTTTCTTCAGCCTTTTTTGGTGTCTCCTTTAGCAAGGTATTCACCCGTTTTTTATCCTTTTCTTGCATCTATCTCATTTCTTTTCCCAGTTTTCCTTCCACCTGTCTAACTTGATTTTCAAAATCCTTTTTGAACTCTTCCATGGCCTGAGCCCATTGGATGTTTATTTCAGATGTTTGGGATACAGAGGCCTTGACTCCTATATCTTTACCTGATGGTAAGCCTTCTTCTTCCTTGTCAGAAATGAAGGGGTGTTTCATCTGTCCTCCAAGAAATAACTTTCTATGGTCTTATTGTTTTTCCCTTTTCTGGACATTTTCCCAGCCAGTTACTTGACTTCTGAGATGCCTTTCCATGCCCACCCAAATCTGCACAGCTAGTGCTTGGGGTCTGAGATTCAAATGCTGCTCTCCAGCCTCAGGGTTTTTGGTGGCAGGCCTGGCTTCTATTCAGTGGTAGCTTAAGTTCTGGTGCTCAGGTGGGGGCAGGGCCTCCTCCCAGGCTCCGTTCACTCAGGGCTTTATGCAGAGACTTTCAGTAATGGAGCTGCTGCCAATCTCCTGCCTGCTCTGGGAGCCTCTGGCCTCCTGCTTTTTCTGCTGCTGCCTCCCGAGGGGGCCCGATTCATGGAGACATCCCGCTCCCCTCTCAGCCTGTCCAGACGTCACTCTCATTGACCTGTTTGTCTGTGGGTGGAGAGACCTTCGTGGGACACTGGCGATTCTGTCCCTGAAGTCTGCTCGGATCTGCTCGCTCCTTTCAGTGCAGCGTGGCCATGGCAGGGCTGGGCTCCCCTCCTGTACGGTGAACAATGGACCTTTGGTATCGGTTTTTCAGGGTTCTCTGGAACAGAAATCTCCTTCACTCTGTTGCTGCACAGCTTCCACTGTTCCAGAATTTGTTGGGAGTACTTTTGAGAGGAAATCCATGGGCTGTGGGTTTGTAGCTAGCATATGTGAGTCTTTCCACTCCGCCATCTTTGCTCCACCCCCCAGGAATACTAATTTTATTAAACTAGCTTTTTCTTTGAGAAACTTCCATGTTCATTTGATTTTTGTCGTATTTTCATTGTTTCCAAAAGGGATTTTTGTACCTTTGAAATGATAAATTCTATATTGGATATTTTTCAGTTACTGAAAATGATAAAGTTCTAGATTATACCAAAGGATAAAAATAATTTTTTATTTGATTCTATGTAAAATAAGCATTTTGAAATTCTTGTTAAGATTTATGACAGACAACAGGATGGTCAAGGGAATAGAGAAATGGACTTGGAGTCAGATACAATACTTCAATTCAATCTCTCACCAAATTTTTTTAAACCTAGTTTTACCATCCTATTACCATCCTTTATCATCCTACCTACAATATTTATGCATTGTTAGATCATGGTACTCCTAACCAATCATCATAGTTCTGAAAATGGGATTATACTCTAAATTATTATAGCTGATCTCTCCACTTAAGATGCAAGTCATTTTTTTTTTGCTGACTAAAGCACTTTCTGGGCTCCTTTTATTTTCTAACAGTAACAACAAAACCTTGGTGTAAAATCATTCTTTTCAATGTTAATAAACTTAAATTTTGATATCTGTTTTGTAGTTTTCATTGTTAATGTATTCTTTATCTAGTTCAAAATGGGCCTACTTAAGCGGTGCACTATATTTTTTATGCTTTTTTATTTACTTTTTGTCAATTCTGATCTTTACTCAAATAGTTTGGGGGAAATCTGTTCATCATATCAGTTTGACAAAGGGATAAGACTCATATCAGTAACAAGTATTTCCTGTTTTTCCCCTAAAACTAATTATTGAAATTATATATGTTATGTGTAAGTCATTTGTATTTTGTCCCATATGTTAGAATGTGAAATCTGGAAAGCAGGAATCATTTTATTTGCTTATGTTTTTTTGGCCATTTAATAATGTTTGTTGATTGACCAATATTTTTATTGTTAACTTTTTTCCACATACACACCATATAAATTTTTTTTGAAGAAAATGTGTACAATATAAAAGTGTGAGACTTCTGGGTAATCAATTATTTTGTCCTCTCACTAATTTCCAAACTGATTTTTTCCCACGTATTTCTCTATCATTCTCATCTTTTTGAAATTTTGCATTGAAGTCACAGAGTATCAGAATATATGTGAATTTAATTTAGGATGTGATAACGATTTTGCATAGAATTTTCCATATTTATTTATTATCAGCAGCCATTGCTGATAATAAATTGCAACTAAAAATCTGTCTTTCAGCCACTATTTTCCATTAATGCAACAACCTCAGATACAAGATATTTCTTGTAATATTCTTGTAATATTTCTCATTTCCTTGGAATATATATTAAAATCATTTTCAGTAGCACCTTCTTATGCTTCTCCATGGACTACCTAGAAGCAATTCTTGCATTTTGATGCAAGGTCTTTTTCTGGGTTATTGATAGTAAGAAAGTGAAGTTTGAAATGACCAATCGGTCATGGGATCAGGATCTCACCTTTGAAGTACTAACATGCAAAATAAAGCTAGAGAGATAGTTCAAAAGTCAGTGAAATCTTATCAACTTCTACTCCCCTTTTCTCTACTGTACCATCATCATTGCAGAAGCAGTGAATGAGAGATATACTGTGTTTTTCTCTATTTTGTTTGTTGTTATTGATAAGAATATCATTACCAAGTGACTAGCCTGCTGGTGATGACTAAGCCTCTCCATTCTATGCTGAACTCTTTCTTATGTAAAGAAAATTTTGATACCTCCTACTCAATCAATATTTACTGTTTATTGTAATTGGAAAAAGACTCATTATGTTACTAGAAACTTATTCAAGGTGTTCTTAGCATAAGGGCTTATGCTTTTTTGCCTCGGAGCTAAAGAATACAGAATCACCTTCAATACTTAAGGAGGATTTTGTGGTGGACTTGTAATACAAATTTGGTATTGCACTTGTAATGTTATTAATCTTGCTTCTTTTGAGATGTTTAAAAATATTGTTTGTTCTTCTGGGAATAATGGAGAAAATTGGGTCATTTCAGTTATAACATTTTGGAATTTGAATAAATCTGTCAATTTGAAGGAACAAAGATAACATGGTATCTGTCTGAATGCCACCAATGGAAGAAAAAAAAGATGAATCTCTATCTAGTGGACCACGACATGAGCAACAAGAGTTTTCTGAATTGAATTCTACCGCATCGACAAGCCAGTCTTTTGCTTGTTTTCACTATTTCCATGCTAGAGTAGAAGGAGTCAAATTTGGCAGGTTTGATTTACACTACTTTATCATTGCATTTACAGTTACATACTTGGTTAATCGAGTCTTTCATTATACGTGAATCCTTCATATGATTCTTCAATGATATGAGGCTCTTTACACATTGACTTTTAATTACTTCTCTCTACCTTTACCAGCATCCAACCAAGGCTGAGTTTGTTGTTATGGAGTTGATGTCCAGTGGTTTTAATATTTCATATTACTGAGAAAGCATAATGTTTTTTCTTCTTTTCCAATCCTATTTATGGATTAGGCAGCTGTTTCTCCAATTGGAAGGGAACAGGTTAAAAAAAATGTAAGTGCCTTCCTGAGAGTAATATAAGAAGTACTTATTCAGCTTGTAATGCCAATATGATAATAACTTTGTTCTATTTTTGCATAATTGCTCTTCAGTCGCATTTCTATTGCTAATTATTTCATTTATATACTATAATAAGATTTTTTTTTAGTGCAAACTATTATGATGACTACAATAAATATATGGGGATTATTTTCCAGTATTCATTGTAACAGCACATACACATCTCATGATATTGAAATAATTGAGGGAAACAGGTGTAACTGAAATGAACATAAGTAATCATCCTATATTTATATTATCCATAACACTCTTGGCAAAGGGTCATTTAAATACTGATTTTTTTCGTACCAATTGTCTGTCAAGAACTGGAACCAGGGACAGTTGTGTACAGAAATCCAACAGATCAACAAGAAAAGTGAAGAGAGTAATTCAATAGAAATTTATTTAACTGATGTTTTCAGCCCATTATTTTGAGTTTCTAGGCTAATCAAATAAAAGTAAAAACAAAGGATGAAATTTTATCTTTGGAAACTAACATTACTGAAGAAAAATATTCTTAGCCATAGTATTTCATGACAGAGTACTGAACACATTGTTAAGCCATAAATAAATAATGATATTTGATTGATCAATTAATCCTAAGTCCCTCTTCTTCTTTACTTAGTCTCTTGCATAACTCAGCTACAACTTCTATCCAAAAAACAAGATCTCTATTTCTAGTCCTGTCCTCTGGCCTCAGCTTCTCTAATGATCTTTAAAATATTAAAATTGACTGGACAGTTCCTTTTACTGCAATTACTTTACAAAATATCTTTCCACTTCATTGGAATTACTTCTCTTATTGGCTTCACATTCCCTTCCTAAATGTTTCCAGTTCATTCTTAATTGATTTAACATGTAGTTTTTCATTCATTTATTTCATTTCATGATTGATTTCATTACTTCATTTTTATTTCACTTTATTTCATTTCATTTTATTTCATTCTTCTTTACATCTTCTTAAATCAAATTCCAACTTAAAGTAGTCATTTCTTCCCCAATTTGCATGATTACTACTAAATAAATTAGGCAATAGCAAGTACTATGTGGTATTTTTCTAGGTTCTGCAATTTCAAGAAGTTTATAATCATAGAGAGACATACACATTTACAGGCTCGCAAAAAATAAACACATGGGATTTAGTTGGGGTGAAGAGGTAGGTAGATAACCATATTTCCCTTTGCTGGTAAGAATCAAGTCCAAAATAGACTTTCTTCCTTTCAGTTCTTCTAAAATTTGGAATACAGTGTTGCTGCACTTGACACTAAAAGTCTCCTTCTCCTCCTAGATTCTCTTTCCTCTCTCAGTCTGTAATTTTATTTTTTTTAGTGTGTGTGTATGTGTTTGTATGTATGTGTGTCCTGAGATTTTCCTCTCTATATATTCACTTTTTAGTAATCTTTTCAAATCCCATGAGTTCAACTATCATTTATGTAGAAAACTGTCACATTTACATATCCATCTCTAGTCTCTTCCCTAGAGCTATTGTGCCAAATTAGGAATTGCAATTCAATTTGTCAGCCTAGATGTCCTGGAGACATCTTAAATCAACATAACTAAAACCAAATTCATTATCTTTCCTTCCAAGCTTTTCAAACTGTATTTTTTAAGGCTTAAACATCCTTTCACTGTCTCAGATTAAACATCAGCATTTTTTTTAACTTCTCACTCCCCTGAACCTCACATATCCCTATTGTTGCCAAGCCTTGCCATTTCTATGTTTATAATATCTTTACATTCAATCTATTCTTTCCACTGACACAGTCAATACCATTTTTTAAGTCAGCAACATTTTATTCCTATTTTCTATTGGGACAACATTCTAATTCATCTCCCTAGCTCAAGACTGTCTTCCATTCCATTCTATTCTTCATACAACTATCAAAGTAATTTTCCTTAAGCACCAATATGACAACTGGCTCCTCTACTCAACCAACTCCAATTGCTTTCTATTGCTTTTATGATTAACTATAAACTCCCATGTCTAGCTTCTACAGACTTACACTGCCTGACCTCAAATACTCTTCTCAGTCTCACTAGAGATTATTCCTCATCATACACTCTGTGATTCAGTCAAATTGGCCTTCTCTCTCTTTCTTAGACATGGCATTCCATTTCACATCTACAAACCTAACCCATATCTGAAATATACCTCCTCCTTATTTCTTTTTTCATAAATCCCCTCTCATTCTTTGATATGCAACTAATCCAGCATATTCTGCATGAAGACTTTATTGATCCCCCAAAATATTAGTTCCCTCCCTCCCAAACTACTTTGAGTATGTGTGCATGTAGTTAATTTATATTTTTTTTGCTATACATTTTATTAGATTTTTTTTATCCTTAGAATACAAGCTTTCAAACTCATACAAATAGAGATTCTTTCACTATTTATAATTGGAATGCCAATACCTAGGCCAGTTCTTGTCACATAATAGGTGCTTAATACGTAGTTGCTGATGAATGAATGTTACACAAATTGATAGGTGAAGTTACAATATATTTAGGCTGATTGCTTTGTTTGTTTTGCAAACATGGTGTGTTGGTGTTGAGGTATATGTCAAGAAATGACTCTTATACACACATACACCCACATATACAAGAAGATGATTATAAGGGTCAGCTTTGGTGAAACTTTTCTTGGGCATTGATGAAAAACATTATCTCATTGAAGTCTAAGTTATGAATCTGAAAAAGCTGAAGTTTACATCATCTGGCAGCAACTGAAGAATTATCAAAAACTGAAAATATTTCTTGTATTCTTTACCTATTATGAGATATTAGTGGAACTGATGAATTAAAATTCACTTCTATTCTCATGTTTCTCTGAGTTCCATGTATTTCTACTTACCAGGAGTTTCATAATATTCTATTCCATGTGCAGAGCATGATTTTTCTTCATCTATTCCCTATTGATGGGCACCAAGAACTTTTAAGTATTCCACTATCATATAGACTGCTGTAATGAAGACATTTATTTATGAACACTAATTGGATCACTGGACCAAAATGTATGAATAATTTAATGATATTTCTCAAATAATTCCAGACTGATTATCAGAAACTGATACAGAGTGAACAAATCATAACCCAGGGAGGAGTATATATGGTAAGTATAACAATGTAATTAAAACACAAAAACAACACTGGGAACCTGATTATGCATATTATTTAATATTGGTTCCAGAGAGTTAATCATGAAACACATTTTCCTCCTTTTAGCAGATTGCTCTATCTATGCTATCAGTCACTGTAATTGTCTTTTTTTTTTTCCTTGACATTTTCTTCATTATAAGAGAAAGATCTATGGTTTGGGGAGTGGAGGGCATTTTTGAACAAAAATGATCTACCAAAAATGCTTCAGTAAAATATTTTTTCAATGAAAATCTATTATGAATAGAATAAAATAAACAAAACTAGGAGTACAATGTATAGAATGATATAAAACAAAGTAAATCTGAAAGACACAACAACTCTGATCACTGTGAGCACAATAACACTGAAAATGAAGGAGACTTCCCATACTTCTAAGAGAGAGATGCTGATTTAGAAGTGCAGAAGACAGGCATTTTTAGATACACATATATGTATTTGTTTTCCATGACTATACTGATTGTTAAAATAGAAGCCTTTATTTGGGACAAGGGTATGATGGGGAGAAAGGAGTATGTGGAATTTATATTGGGAATTAGAGGATGGGATAAGAATATGAAATGGACTTGAGATTTCTTCGCTATAGATAACAGTGGGGAGAAGAAACTTTTGCTAACAATTATGTGTATCCCTTTCCTGCATGTTCTAGTCTCAGACCATTACCTAAAGCACTGAGAGGTTTTGTGACTTACTCAAGGTCATAAAAACCAGTTTGTACCAGAAGCAGAAATTAACATAGATCTTCCTGCTTCCTAGATCAGTTCTTTATCTACTACAAAAAAGAACAATAAAAAGAAAATTATTGAAACATTACACAAATACATGGAAGAGAGCCAAAAAGAAGAGTTCAGAACAGGATGATTTAGAAAAAAATTCAAGGACAACACTGATTTAAATGTGTTTAATTCTCTTTTCCTATTATTTATATGAAAAAATGTTCTTTGTTTCTCAACCTCATGAGAATTTTTAAAAGTTTACGTTAGCAGAACTGTAGCAAAGGCTGATCTGTAGTATAATAGATACATTACTTGTCCTGGAGTCAAAAAGATAAATCTTTGGCAGTTTAAATTTGGTCTCAGACACTAGCTGTATGACTTTGGGCATTTCACTTATCCTGTTTAACTCAGTTTTATCATCTGTAAAGTGAACTGGAGGAGGAAATGGCAAGCCACTTCAGTATCTTTGCCAAGAATACAACAACTGGTGTCAGAGTGAGATATGACTGAAAGACAAACAGAAAATATTGTTGAAAAGTGAAGAATCTCACGCTTAGTTATATGGTCAAGAAGACTCCAAGTTGAAATATAGATTGTCAACATGGAAATATGATCAGGTCTTTAAGGACTTTGCTGGTTATGTCATATATGAAGCCATGTTGATTTTGTTGATCTAAACAAAGCCGTTGTGTAGCATGCTCATTCCAAACTGAGGGACTAGGGAGACATTTAGTAAGAGAAGAAAAACAGCAAACAGAAGTTGGCATCTGGGTAGAATTTCATGGAATAAAAACTTGTTATGTTATCCACAGATTTTGAGATATTGCTTTAAAGCACACTGTCAAAGAAAAGGTTCAACTTGTGATTCAAGGGTGATTGATTAGATTATTGATAGATAACAACTCAGTGAAATCTATTATTAAAACAATAAGTTAAATGCCAGCAACCAAATTACCTGAAGAGAAATGAGTGGATTACATGTATTTACCTTTTTATCTATGTTAGTACCAATAGTTTAGTGGTTCATGTTGGTGCTCCACATTTTTCAAACATTACTTCCTTTATGATTTTTTAAAATTTTAGTCTTATTTTTGCTGTACTAATCACTGATAATTTCACATGCAGGATTCTGAAATAACGATTCCACACATAAATAGTCATTTCTTTCTGTTAAGTTAATTTCATTAAAATAATTTAATTTGGGATTTGGCATGTTTTATCAATTACCACTTCCCTAGTTGAAGAAAACATTTACTTTTAGTTGCATTTTTTCTGATTAGACGTCAAACATTTAGGTTTGTTTGTTTTTTGATCCCAACGATATTTTCGAATGTAATTTTTCATGTTTCCAATTACACATTAGTGACCTGAGTATCAAAATATATTCATATGGGCTGCAAAATTTTGTTAATAATTTCACAAAATGTCAACTCTTATTCCTGTACTTTGAATGGTAGTTCACATAATGGAATAATTTTCAAGGTAAGCATAAGAAAATATCATGCATGATGAGAAAAAGAAAATAGCCTTTACACTTATATCATCATTAAAAAGTGAAGTGATCAGAAAGTCACCAATAAAATAAAGCTTCAATATTGTATTAGGTCATGATGATTCTAATTCCATTAGAATAGTATGTAACCTTGACAGAATTACATGAATTGATACTGACTGAAGTGAGCAGAACCAGGAGAATGTCATACACAACAACAACAATACCATGCAATGATTTTGATTGACTCAGATCCTCTCAGCAATACATTGATCCAATTTTAATAGACTCGTGATGGAAAATGCTGACCACAGTCATAGAAAGACCTATGGAATATGAGTGTAGATCAAAGTATACATTTTATTCTTTTTGCTTGTTTTTTTCTTTCTTTCCTGTATTTTTTCCTGTTTTTTCTAAATCTTTTTCATAATACGACTAGTATAGAAATATGTTTGACATAACATACAACCAATTGCTTACTGTCTTGGGGAGAGGGATGGGAAAGAAGGAAAGGAGAAAAATTTGAAACTTAAATTTTACAAAAACGAATATTAAAAGCTATCTTTATATGTAATTGAAAATAATACTATAATCTATGAAAATAAAGAGTAGTATGTAGCTCATCATATCATTTAGCTGAAATATTTTTAATTCTCATTTCTTGAATACAGAAGATGAAAACATACACTTATTTTTTTAGTAAAATGTTACCTGTTTAGTCATTGTGACACTGTTAAAGAAGAAATGGAAGAAAGTTACGAAAAGCCAATAGTTAGTATTCTCCCTTCCTCTTTTTGTGTTTAATGAGTTTCATGAGTAAAGTTATCAATCACTCTTTGATTAACGATCTATACATAATATTCAGAATATATACCTGATGTCTAAGATGGCCAACACAGTTTGTCTATGCATGAAGTCCTAGTGATCTATCAGACATAAGGGTACAGAATTTTAATGTATTGTACAAATACCATGACCATCTCCACTTCCCAATCAGTTCCTAATGCAGTATTTTTGTGACTGCTTCTGCTATTTTCTCATTAAATAAAAAAGAGCCTGTAGGAGTTTGCATAAATTCTCATGGATACTGTGACTTACTGGTAACTTGTAGAGAGAGGGTATCATGGGAATAATTAGTCATATTTCTAAATATTTGCCCTGAATCTTCTAAGGGATACACAATAACACTGAAAACATGACATTTATGAAAATTATACACTGAATAGATAACTTAGAGAAAGAAAACACAATCACAAAATCACAGGATTTGTGATTTTGCTAATACGACAAGGTATTAACAAGTAATAAAAATGTGAATTTACCTTGTGCTTAGAACAGTGACTGGCATGTAGAAAATATTCTATAAATACTGGCTATTATTATTATGATATTTTGGACTAGACTTTTCATTTCATTGTTGCAGAAAACTTGGAGCAAGGAAACTCATTATCTCATCAAAAATCTGCCCTGGGGGGGAGGAGCCAAGATGGGGGAGTAAAAAGACTCACATTTGCTAGCTCCGAATCCACAGCCCATAGATTTCCTGTAAAAACAACTCCTGACAAATTCTGGAACAGTGGAAGATGCGCAGCAACACAGTGAAGGAGATTTCCGTTGCAGAGAGCCCTGAAAAACCGACCGCAAAGGTACTCCGGACTGGAGTGGAGCCTTGCCCTGTGGAGCGCTCCCCTTCCCCTGCTCTGGCCACATCACACTGAGAGGAGGGGGAACGGAGCCTGAGAGGCAGCCCTGCCCCCACGTGAGAACCAGCAGATAAGCTCCCATTGAAGAGCAGTCAGGCCTGCCCCCAAAAGCCCTGAGGCTGGAGAGCAGCATTTGAATCTCAGACCCCAAGCACTAGCTGGGCGGACCTAGGCTGGGGTGGAAAGGACTCTCAGAAGTCAAGTAACTGTCTGGGAGCATTTGAATCTCAGACCCCAAGCACTAGCTGGGCAGATCTAGGCTGGGGCGGAGAGGACTCTCAGAAGTCAAGTAACTGGCTGGGAAAATGCCCAGAAAAGGGAAAAAAACTAAGACCATAGAAGGTTATTTTCTTGAGAAGATGATTCCTCCATTCCTCTCTGACGACGAGGAAGAGATATACTTACCATCAGGTAAAGACATAGGAGTCAAAGCCTCTGTATCCCAAATATCTG
>JAQQSK010011031.1:0-12443 GCA_028658325.1 Potorous gilbertii | reverse complement strand
TATGGCCTATATTGAATTTCCTGCCTTCCCAAAGGGAATGAGTGGGGAGAGAGGGATGGGGAGAAGTTGTAACTCAAAGTTTTAGGAACAACTGTTGAGTATTGTTCTTGCTACTAGGAAATAAGAAATACAGGCAATGGGGACTAGAAAGTTATCTGGCCCTACAGGACAAAAGAGAAGATTTGGTAAGGGCAGGGAGGGATGAAAGAAGAGAGGGCAGATTGGTGATATGGGTAATTTGAATGTTCAGTGTATTGGAGAGGGGGGAGGTGACAAATGGGGAGAAAATTTTGAAACCCAAAATCTTGTGAAAATGAATGTAAAAAGTTAAATAAATAAATTTATTAATAATAAAAGAAAAAGAAAAATAGGGTAACTCAATTGGCAAAAGAGGTTCAAAAAACCAATGAGGAGAAGAATGCTTTCAAAAGCAGAATTAGCCAATTGGAAAAAGAGGTACAAAAGCTTACTGAAGAAAATAATTCTCTCAAAATTAGAATGGAAGTGATGGAGGCTAATGACTTTTTGAGAAACCAAGAAATCACAAAACAAAAGCAAAAGAATGAAAAATGGGAGAGAATGTGAAATATCTCATTGGACAAACAACTGACCTGGAAAATTGATCCAGGAGAGACAATTTAAAAATTATGGGACTACCTGAAAGCTATGATCAAAAAAAGAGCCTAGATATCATTTTTCATGAAATTATCATGGAAATCTGCCCTGATATTCTAGAACCAGAGGGCAAAGTATGTATTCAAGGAATCCACTGATCACCACCTGAAAGAGATCCAAAAAGAGAAACTTCTAGGAACATTGTGGCCAAATTCCAGAATTCCCAGATCAAGGAGAAAATATTGCAAGCAGATAGAAAGAAACAATTCCAGTATTGTGGAAATACTGTCAGGATAGCCCAGATCTAGCAGCTTCTACATTAAGGGATCGAAGGGTGTGGAATAGGATATTCCAAAAGTCAAAGGAACTGGGACTAAAACCAAGAATCACCTACCCAGCACCCTGGTGCAACAAACCTTTCCTGCTGACCTTCCAACTTGACTTGGGTTATTTCACTGCCTTTTTTGCATGTTCTGCTACGCTTAAATTTTATTTGGTGTCATTATTTAAAGGTAATTGGAGTAGTTTGGGGGAGAGCTCAGTCAAATCCCTGCCTTAGTCCACACCCTGGGTCTACCCCCAGAATGATGTCTTTCTTAAGATCATGAAGTCCAGAAAAGTAGCCAGGTGGGAAAGGATGAAACTGGAGGGAGGGTCCTCAAGGACAGTGGTTGTTGAGAAGGCATGAATTTCAGATTTGATTTCATTTTTCTGAATGATGATTTTCTGAAGATCAAGAAGTTCAAGAAAATAGCCACATAGGAAATGAAGTAGCTAAAGAGGGAAAGACTCGTTAAAGATTGGAGGAAAAAAACTAAAAACAGGATTACATGGTTCTGAGAAACCAAAGGCAGAGAGTATTTAGTAGAAGGAGGTAGAAAACAATGTCAAAAACATTAAAGAGGTAAAGGAGGATAAGAACAGAAAAAGTCTAATAAATTTGGGCTACATGAAATTTAACTATCTGAACAACATGAAATTATAGGTGAGGGAGACAATAAAAATTATAAAGGCATGCTATACATATAATATACATCAAAATATATCCAAAAAAACAAGGGAAAATTTGTTAACAAATGGGTAATAATTGGAAGTTCTGTGGAAATTGAAACTAGAGATAAAGTGGATATCAGGAGATCCACAGAGACTAAAGGAATAGATTAGAATTTGAGGTTAGGACATAAGTACACTACCAGTAGAAAATATATAAATTAAACACACACAAATGTATATATGTATACATTTATTAGGTCCTTACTATTATCAAATTACTGTGCTGAGTATGGAGGTGTGAATAAAACATTAAGACAAACCCTTCTCTTAAGGAGCTCATGTTGTGAAGGAAAAAATGACACATATAGGAGATTTCAGCTGCCAGTCAAATAGAAAAGTTCCACAATCCTTAGAATACAGCAACACTGCATAATTAAAAAAAAAATTTCTTGGAAAAAATTATGTTATTTTTCTAATGGTACATCATTTGACATTGCTGATGATTTCTGTGGCAAGGATTGATGGTTTGGGAGAGCCAATGTCTGCTACTCCTAATGGCCTATATGGCCATTGGTAGCACTTGGCAAGTAGTTGGTTGTGATAGTGGTAAGGAAGGTAGATCAATTTTCCATTGTGACTTCTCCCTTAATGAATGACTGTGAGACCTAGGATCAAAAAGAGATAGTTGTCTGGAGAGCATTGTTGTTCAAAATCTCCTTGGTTTCCATGTCTCAACCTATCTCCATTAGTGTCTGAGGTAAGGTGTTATTTTAGGGAATTGTTTGATGTCTCTGACTAATCTTCCCTCTTCTCTCTCTCCTGAGATACTTGAGGGTGTCTAGATGTTTCAGCAAGGTTGGCTTACCTGCCCTGTAGATAGATATTGGTTGACATTTGGTTGAACTGGCTGGCTCCTTCTCCAGAGTATTCATTTCCCCAGAGATGACTGTGTGGTTAGGCTGAATGTGAGACCACTGGTCTTAAGGTCATTCTATTCCCAAGGTTCTCGGTACTGAGCTGTCTTCTTTGGAATCTGAAAGGAGATGGTAGGTTAAGTGGTTTAGGATAGTGGTTTGACTTCTCTGGTACATTCCTTCTTCTATATTTATCAGGATGCCTTGAATCTTTGTTAAACTACCCTGCCTGTCGTATATGCATTCCTTCTCCAGATAATGGCTGAAAATATTGGATTGGAAGCAAAAGATAGGACCTTGATACTGAGGCAGCTGATGTTATAGTTTCAACAGTCATACAATACTATGTGATATCAACCTGGAGTCCTGCAAGCAATGATTGTTACAGTCAGTCAACTTCCTGCTGAAGAGAGGGGGTGGGATTCAGTAAAGCCTTTTCTGTAATGAAGGTGTAATTATATCAACTCAGACACTCAGACAGAGAATACTAAAGTGAGGATGTGGTGTCATTACAGGGACACAGGTTTTGGCACATCATAAGAGAAAACTTTATAAGAACTCAGTGAGATGAGTCACCTTGGGAGATAGTAGGTTTCTTTTACTGGAAGTCTTCAATAAAGGCTTCAGCAAATCACTTATCAGGGAAGACGTCAAGGAGACTATATGTCAGGTTTAGATTGGACTAGATAGCTTATGAATTCTTTTCTATCTCTGAGATTCTGCAATTATGAGAAAGTCGGTCCTCACATTGAACTAAAAGTTACTTCTGTATAATATCTCTCATGGGTGTTTGTTCTGTTTTTGGGAGCCCAGGACCAAAAGAAGCTGAAGCCTGTATTCTGTGTTGAGTGTACTGTAACTTATCTCAGATCTATCGTCTAGATGAGGCACCTAGTTATGTATGGAGGACTGTAGATACTGATATTTCTTTTTTAGTTTCTCCTTCCCAGGGCTGTAACTAGAAGATTTGGTGCCTCCATTATATAGTGGTATTTATTAAAAGGTATAAGGGCAAGCCAGTGCACCTTGCATCAGCAAAGGTGCCTTCAGATGGAACCTCAGTATGAACAGATGGTTCCTTGGATTAACAGCCTGGAAAATCCAGCCAATGTGTTGGTTCAATGTGTTTCATCAAATGTAAAGTGAGAACATGTTAAGAACAAATGTCACCCTATTTCTTACCCCATGAATATCAGCACCAAGGACATCAAAACCATTGATACCTATGAAGGAAATAATTGTGAATACCATTCTTTCCTAGAAAAGACACTAATGAATGTTTATCTAAAGATTTCTGAACATGGTATACGTTTGAACAGATGTTATATTTTATATTTCATTCATTAGGTTATTGTATATATATATATATATATATATATATATATATATATATATGTGTGTGTGTGTGTGTGTGTATGTGTGTGTATATGTATATATATGTGTATATATATATATATATATACATATATATATATATGTATATATATATATACACATATATATATATATATGTATATATATATATATATATACACATATATATATAAAACATCTAACCATGTACAGAACTCCATTCCCAATGATTAAATAAATAAAAATTTGGGAAAAGGAATATTCCCTGTGGGAGGCCACCTCAAAGCCAGAAGCTCTTGTTCAAATGCTGCCTCTGACGTGCATTGTCTGTGTGATCCCAAGCAAATCACAGAAAGTTTCATGCTCTAGGGAACATTGTAGAGTGCAGAGAAGATGGTGATCTACTTAGGTAAAGGGAGTTTCCATAAATGATTGAAATGTTAGTTTCACATACCAATGAAATCATAGGTCTTTTACCTGTCCCTAAGCACAAAAATTTTGGAATCACTGAACTTAAAACTGAGAGACCACAATGTTCATGTCCTCATTTTACAAAGGATAGAAATAGGGCCCAGAGCTGAGTGACTTGCCCATGTTAATACATGTAGTCAGCAACAGAATTAGAACTCTGCCCAGCTCCTGTGAGTTCACAACTAGGTCTGTTTACACTATATTATCAAGTCACTCACAAAATTATGCAGGGAGAAGACATGATCTCTGGCCCAGTGACTCCAAAGAAGTGAATCTCTGGATTTACGTGGACCAGGATTAATCCTGAAGGCTTTTTTTGTAATTGTTCATTTGACTCATAGTCAAATACCCTCTCCACCCCCTCCAGTGATTTCACCCTTAGAACTTAGAATTTGAACAAGTTGTTGATGCATCTTTTTTCAGTTGTGTCTGACTCTGTGTGAACCCAGTAAGGGTTTTCTAGGCAAAATTACCAGAGTGGTTTGCCATTTCCTTCTCCAGCTCATTTTACAGATAAGGGAAGTGAGGCAAAAAGAGTTAAGTAATTTACCGAGGGTCACACAGCCACTAAGTATCTGAGACCAGATTTGAACTCACAAAGATGAGTCATCCTGAATCCAGGTACAACACTCTAGCCACTGCATCACTGCCCCCCCCACCCCAACTAGGTCTCCACAAAATAGGAAAATGGCCCAATTCCTATGAAAGCACCTAGTATAACAAAGAATTTGTTATTTGACCAGAATAACTGAGTCTGAAAAAATGATAATACCTCCTATTCAATTCCCTGAAATGTCAAAATACTATTCTTTATCTATCAGTGGTCTTGATCTCCCTCAGGGATCTTGATATCACTCTAGTTGTGGTATTACCCTGAGGTTGAATTCTCTCAGCCCTTGAAAGCAGCTAGGATTCAGAGTCACTAGAAATAAATACCTTTACCTAAACCAGCACAGCCCTCATATTCATGAATGCCACAAGGCATTCATGAAAGGAAAGGGTCCACTTTGAGTCATCACCTTGTATTTCTACCTCTTGCTGCCATTCAGTTCCAATCATAGGACTGTAGCATTAGAGTTGGAAATGACTCTAGAAGGCATTGCTTCTAACTCCCTAATTTTACAGCTGAAGAATCTGAGACTCGAGGACATGAGTTGACCAGTCAAGTAAGTAATGGAACCAGAATTGAAATTTGGGTTCTCTCACCCCAAATCTAGCATTTTCTCTACTGTATCAATCAGGATCTCTTCTACTAGATCTAGGAAATTTGTTCTAAGAAATTTCCTTCTCTATCTGGGAATGCCTTTGTCTCTTTGTAGCTGCTACATTCTTGCAGATTGACATTTGTGTATTTTCTCACTGGGGGACAACATCAACACTTTGATACTGATATTTGTTGCCACAGCTAGACCACCTACATTTACTTCTCTTCTCATGGAGAGTAACGTGGTTTCTCACTACAAATTATCCCCCATTTACATGGTTTTCTGGTACACATAATTTGAGATAAGGAGTAAGTTTCCTGTTAGCATGATAACCTCAGAGGCCATCTTTAGTTTTTCTGTGATACACAGCACAATTAGGGTTGCCTTTACGAGTAGGGCCAGAAAGACACAAATGCAAATAAGTATAATAAACAATCATATCAAATAATTATGTGGGGTGAAATACGGAGAAGCTATGTGGTGTATTGAATAAAGAGATTGAATTAACAGTCATGAAGACCTGGGTTTAAACTCTGCCTCTCATGCTTGTTTGTTCCATGACTCTGCGAAAATAACGATCTCTGTGAGCATCAATTGCCATATCTATAAACTCAGAGTAACTACATCTGTAAAATCTATCTTACATGGCTGTGGTAAACATCAGATGAGATTACATATATGGAAAAATTTGGAAAC
Organism: Potorous gilbertii; assembly: GCA_028658325.1. Lineage (NCBI taxonomy): Eukaryota > Metazoa > Chordata > Mammalia > Diprotodontia > Potoroidae > Potorous > Potorous gilbertii. The sequence continues at coordinate 6,196 of JAQQSK010011031.1, read as the reverse complement.
CTTATTTTTATACATGTAACATATCAATATGTCAGCAATGGTTATGGGGAAGGTAGTGTTGAAAAAGAGAGTTGTTGCTAACATGCTTTCTTCAGCACTATCCTGTTTCCTCTGTCAGATTGTCAGCCATAATGGAGGTAAGCCCTGCTCTCCCTAGATAGGATCCACAACATTGGACTAAATTTGGAAATAAGGAGTATAAAGGGTTACTGATTTAAGATGAACTGGGAGTGGGGATGGAGGTGAGGGTGTGTAAACTGTGAAGCTGAGCTTGAGTCATTTGGGCTAATAAAGTCTCTAACTACCTACAGTGTTCGCAGGTGATTCACAGCCACTCTACTGGCTAGGACCATTAATGCCCTGTTTAAAATATCTAGGAGATGGATGACTATACTAAATACTTTACAGCACCAGATTTATGGGGAGGATTTAGTGGAATACTTCCTGCTCCTATAAATCACGCTATGAATATTGATCTTGGTAGCCTTTACTTATCTAAAAGTTTTATGCAGCTTGTAAAAAAATAAAAAGGAGGGAGAGATAGTGAATCTGTTTTGGCAAAAGCTCTTGTTTTGGAAGTTGGGGGAAAGATTTTGTCAGGCAAAACAAATCCATTGCATCCCTGGAATATATGCAAACCTAGTGTTTATACAGTGAGGGATGGCTTTATAACATAGAATTGCTGGCTGGACCAAGCTATTGTACGCTATTTGAGTGCCTAACTGCCTTAAATCAATAGTGGGAAAGACCAGAGAGAGTAGGGTGCAATAAGTCATCATTTTAATGAAATATAGATTATTCCAGGACTATTAAGCAAGTGGTTGGTGTCAGAAAAAAAATGGTTCACTTTTCAGGGCTAAACAAAATCATCTATTTCAGAAGAGAAAAAAATCGCTCTATAGTGGTGACCTGCCTTGTAACTCCAATAGGGAAGTAAATGTGGTACTAGCATTACCCATTGAAGAGTATATGGACTACACTTTGTTATCCCAGTTGCTTATTGTAGGGAAAATAGTTTACAGTAGAGGACTAGAAGAAAGAAATTGGGAAGAAATGCGATTGGACACTATAACATTAATTATTATGCCCAATCTATTTTATCAAAATGACCACATCTGGTCCTCATAATAAATAGTGGGTGAGGATAAATAAACATTTTATGGATGATTGTATTGATGGTTACAGATGGGAAAACTGAGATAAAATACATAATCTGCTTAAAGCAGCTTAGAGAGATAATTTCTGAGTGATAGCAACAATTATATGTGCGTTAATATATGGCTAACTAGCCTAAAACTCAGAAATGAATTAAAAAGAGGTAGAGAAATACAAAAAAATATCATTATGTGACCAGAAAAAAGGAGATATTTGTGTCATGTTGCAAAAGACTTCCATAATAGTCATGTTGTGTAAGACTAACTATATTTCCTTCCATCCTACCCAGTCTCCTCTTTATTCTATTCTCCCACTTGACTTTGTCCTTTCCCAAAGTGTTTACTTCTACTTACTCCCCTCTCCCATTTGCCCTCCCTTCTATGATCCCCCTCACCCCCACTTATCCCCTTCTTTGATGATGGCTTTCAGGTAGTCCCATAATTTTTAAATTATCTGTCCTGGATCTATTTTGCAGGTCAGTTGTTTTTCCAATGAAATATTTCACATTATCTTCTATTTTTCATTCTTCTGTTTTTGTTTTGTAATTTCTTGGTTTATCATAAAGTCATTAACTTCCCTCAGCTTCACTCTCATTTTTAAAGAACTATTTTGTTCAGTGAGCTTTTGAACCTCCTTCTCCATTTGACTAATTCTGATTTTTAAAGCCTTCTTCTCCTCATTGGCTTTTTGAATCTCTTTTTTTCAATTGAGTTAGCCTATTTTTAAAGGTGTTATTTTCTTCAGCATTTTTTTGATCTCCTTCAGCAAGCTGTTGACTCACTTTTCAAGCTCCTCCATGACCGGAGTCCATGGCATTTTCATTTTGGAGGTACTGGATGCAGAAGCCTTCACTTCCTCTGATAGTATGCATTGCTCTTCTTCATGTGGAATGATGGAAGGAAATACCTCTTCAACAAGAAAATAACCTTCAATGGTCTTATTTTTTTTTTCCTTTTTTGGGCATTTTCCCAGTCAGTTACTTGACTTTTGAATCCTATGTCAAGAGGAGGGTCCTAGGACTCCTCCTCATCCCAGGACCATGCACAGCTATGAGATTCAGATCAAGTACTCAATTCTCTCAGGGTCTTTAGGTGCAGTGCTGCACAGATGAATGCTGCTGTTGCTACTACTGCCTGGAGCCAATACTGAGGGGGGACCCTGCTCCCCTCTATCCCAGTTGGGAAAACACTCTTACTGATCTTTGAAGCTTTCTTTGACTATTTTGGGTTGAGGGATCTGAGACCCTCCCTGCTTGGGATGGTGAGCAGGATGCTTTCAGAAAAGCCTGGAGACTTGTATGAACTAATGCAAAGTGAGAAAAATCAGAACACTGTGTAGTCATGGCAGTATTGTGAATGATACAGTGATCATCTGTGAATGAAACAGATTTTTCCTTCAATACAAAGATCCAAAACAATTCTGAAGGACATATTATGAAAATGCTATCCACCTCTAGAGAAAGAGCTATTGGAATCTGAATGCAGATCAGAGCATACTGTTCTTTTTTCTTTTGTTTTTTTTTCCTGTGTTTTAATAACAACTTATGTGAAAATGTCTTACATGATTGCACATATATAATCTTTATCACATTGCCTGACTTTATCACATTGCAATGAAGGGGAAGGGAAGGAATGGTAGAACTTGCAATTATTTAAAAAAAAGTTAAAATTTTTTTACATGCAATTAAGAAAAATAAAATATTAAAATTAAAAACAAAACAAAACAAAAACAATGTAGACCTGCACTTTCTCTGCAATTTATCATCTTAGGGTTGTCAAGATCAAAGAGATTATGTCAATTGCTGAGGGTCACATGGTCAATAAAAATCAAAAGTGGGAATTAGATCCATGTTTTCTTGAATTGAGGTAAAAATTAGTTGTATCATACATTGTTTTCTACTCCCCATCACCTGAAAGCTTCATTATACCCTCATCACCTATAAAATGTTGTCCTTGGTTTCTGTTCTCTAATGGTAATTTAAATTGGAAAATCTTTCCCATTCATTAATAGGCCCATTAAGTCATATAGAGCCTGTGGTGAGAGGAGTTTGCTGAATGAGTGGAAGAAGAAGGAATGGAACAGAAAGAGGCAGAGCTAGAGCAGAGCTGAGAGGAAGTTAGTGATAGCAACAGTCAGAGCTAGGAAGAATGCAGGCAGCTGAGTTAGTGTGAGTGAAAGAGCTTTTCTGTGATTATATTTAAGGAAAGTCTTCTTGTGATTTATTTAATGGAGCTGATTTGTGGGAAGCCTAGCAGGAAGAAGGTTTAGGGATAGTGTTGTTCTCTGCATTGTTATTTGTGTACAGCTTTTTGTTGCTGTGATGGATTTGGGTCTAAACAAATGTTTTTCTTCTGCCTTCTGTGTGTAGAGTCTGTAGTATTTCATGATTCAGAATTTCAATGGGATATTCATGGGCATGGTAATTGCTGTGAATATCACAATGGTGCTACATGTTCACTCCCAGCATTCAGTTCTGTTCAAGACCAAGTGTCAGTCTACTACATAACAGTGCTTTCCTCATAGTCTCATAGGGTTTTGAATCTTAGGGCTTTCAGGGCTTTGGTAAGGGGTGGAATTGTAGCCAAGAGATGTTTAATGACTTACTCTCTGTCAAAAAGATAATTAATTTGTGAAGTCCAATCTTCTGATGGTAAATTCAGTACTCTTGTTGATATGTACATTTTGTTTTACATAAAGTAAGGTGACACAGTGGATAAAGTGTGGGTGTGGAGTAAGGAAGACTTGTCTTCCCAACTTAAAAATGTTGTTTCAGACAGTTACTAGCTATGTGACCCTGGATAAGTCACTTAACCCATTTTGCCTCAGTTTCCTCATCTGTAAAACAAATCAGAGAAAGGAATAGTAAACTACACTAGTATCTTAGCCAAGAAAACCCCAAATGAGTCACAGAGTTAGACATGACTGAGAATAACTATGCACACATATACATACACACACAGACAAAAGTAATATAGCACAATTAGGAAAACCAAAGTCTTTCAGATAAAATAAAAAAGTAATAATATTACTTCTTCCTTCTATAAAGTTCAACTTTCTTAAAAGTTTTGAAAGTACTTTTCTCAACTGAACACTGTAAAATAGGTAATACATGTGCTTTCTCTTCCTCCTCCTCCTTCTTCTTCAAATGAAACAAATACAAAAGTAGTGTTGAACAGTAGATAGGAAGCTAGCCTCATAGTGACAAAGACTTGCATTCAAGTCTTGGCCCTGATACCCACTGGCTGTATGACTAGGCAAACACTTTCACTGCCCCAGACAAAAACCAATCTAGATTGGTGGATGGGATTTACTTACTAGGAAGTATCTATCCAATTATAGTATTCTTAGACCAAAGAAGTCACAGGACCAGTCTAATTTTCAAATATTATGTCTGCATACATATGTGTATCTATGTATATATAAGCATACATGCATATTTATAGATACATACATGCCCATGCATATACACATACATATGTGTACATATATGTGTCTGTCTATTTATACACACATACTTCTTGTTACCTAAGTATTTGGGATGAGAGAGAATACATAAAAATAAATATAAACATTAAAAACATGTCTATGTCTATGTGCATATCTATATACGTATAAAAATTATGCACATACACACACACAAACTCAGAGGTGAAGTGAATTCTGAGGATCACACAACTAGGAATAATAATAGATAACATTTATATAGTTCCTACTCTGTATCAGGCACTGTGTTATACACTTTACAACCATTTTCTCACTTAATTCTCACAACCCTGAGACATTTAGTACTATTTTTATCTCCATTTTACAGATGAATAAACTGAGTCAAATAGAGGTTAAGTGACTGTAAAACCAATGCCATACCCATAGCAGTCACTATGAATATGCATGTCTATTTCGAAGCTAAATTGACAAAATATAATAAACTCTCTTCCTCAAAGGCAAAACCAAAACTTATTTGGGACATCATTAGAATACCAGGAAATAAGATTTAACAGGTCACCAATCGCCAATCCATGGAGCACCTATATCTTTAACCTTCTTTCTGGCAGGTCTCCCCACAAAACAAATTCCCTTAGAGAAATTCCTCCCTCCACCCTCCACCTCACAGTTTGCTACTCTCTCTGCTCTACCTGCTCTCACTCTCTGCTTGTGCTCTATTTCTCTCTTCTCCTTGGTCAAGCTCCTCCCAGTCTGAACTCCATGTGACCACAGGATCCATGTGATCACAGGCTCGATCTTCCTATTCTATCGACATTGGAGTGACCTGCCCAGAGTCACATAGCTAGTAAATGTCTGAGACTGGGGGGGCGGAGCCAAGATGGCGGAGTAGAAAGACTCACCTATGCTAGGTCCGAACCAACAGCCCATAGATTTCCTGTAACAAGAACTCCTGACAAATTCTGGAACAGTGGAAGCCGCGCAGCAACACAGTGAAGATTTCCATTGCAGAGAGCCCTGAAAAAACGACCACAAAGGTACCCCAGACGGGAGCAGAGTCCTGCCTGGCCGAGCGCTCCCCTCCCCCGTCCCGGCCACGCGGCACTGAGAGGAGCCAGCAGAGCCCAGCAGGCATCAGGGACCTGAATCTCCAGCAGCTGCGAAGGTCCCTCCACCCACAGACGCACAGGTCAGTGAGAGAGACAGGCTGAGAGGGGAGCGGGGGATCTCCAGGACTCGGACCTCCTGGGAAGGGGCCACTGCAGCAGACGCTGAGGCAGCTTGGCCAGAGGCAGAGGCAGCTCAGCCATAGACTCCCAGAGCAGGCAGGAGCTCCACCCCAGCTCCACTACAAAGGATCTCTGCATAAACCCCCTGAGGGAACTGAGCCTGAGAGGCGGCCCTGCCCCCACCTGAGAAGCAGCAGATAAGCTCCCATTGAAGAGCACTCAGGCCTGCCGCCAAAAGCCCTGAGGCTGGGGAGCAGCATTTGAATCCCAGACCCCAAGCACTAGCTCTGCGGATCTAAACCAGGGGGGTGGAGAGGACTCTCAAAAGCCAAGTAACTGCCTGGGAAAATGCCCAGAAAAGGGAAAAAAAC
>JAQQSK010011029.1:0-12444 GCA_028658325.1 Potorous gilbertii | reverse complement strand
AAAAAAAAAAAAAGATAATATTAATTAAAAAAAAATGTTTTGTATCATATTCATACATGTCTTGGCAGGTAGACTCCCCAATATTTTATAAATTCTGTAGTTATTTTGAATGGAATTTTTCTATCTTCCTGCAGGTTTTAATTGGTAATATACATAAATGCTGATGATTTGTATGGTATATTTTGTAATGTGGAACTTTGTTGAAGTTATCAGTTGTTATAAGGAGTTTTTTTTAGTTAACTCTTTAGGGTATTGTAAGAAAACCATCATATCATCGGCAAAAATGATACTTTTATTTCCTCAGTTTCAGAAATTCTAGCACTATGTTAAATAGTAATGGTGATGATAGACATCATTGATATGCCCTTTTCTTACTTTAGAGTCCTTTATTTTATTCCCATTACATATAATACTGACTCTTGATTTCAGATAGATACTACTTATATTAAGGGAAGCTTTATTTATTACTGTGCTTTCTAGTTGTTTTTTAAAAAACAAAAAAGGAATAGGTGCTGTATCTTGTCCAAAGCCTTTTCTATATTTATTGACATAATAATATGATCATTGTTGGTTTTGTTATTATATGGTCAATTATGTTTATAGTTTTCCTAATATTGAGCCAGCATTGCATTCCTGGTACAAATCCAGTCTGGTCATAGTGTGTGATATTTTGTATGCTGTGTTGCTCCAGTGTTACCATGTGTATTTTATTTAAAAATGAGTTTTCTATGTTTTGACTCATTCTGGTTTAGGTATCAATACTATTTCTTGTATCGTAGAAGGAATTTGGCAGAACCTCTTTTTTTTCAAGTTATTTTTCAAATTATTTAGTATTGGAACTAATTATTCTTTAAGTGTTTGGTAGAATTTATTTGTAAATCCATCTGGTTCTGGGTTTTTTTGAGGAGGAAACTCATTTATGGCTTGTTCAGGTTTTTTTTCTGGGCTTAGAAAAAAACCTATTTCTTGTTTTATAAATCTGGGAATTTTATATTTTTATGTAAGTTCTTGGTTTTATTAGGATATAGTTTGGCAAAATAGTTACTGATAATTTATCAGTTGTGAATTCACTTTTTTTATTTTTGATGACTTGTATTTTGAAATTTTTGGTAATTTGGTTTTCTTTAAAAAACAAGCAAGCTAATGGTTTATCTATTTTTAAAAACTAGTTCTTAGTTTTATTTATTAACTTAATTTTTTTGACTTTCAATTTTGTTATTTTCTCCTTTGATCTTAGGTTTTTTATTTTGGTGTTTAATTGTGTGTTTAGCATTCTTTTGGTTTTCTAGTTTTTAAAGATTATATGCCTAATTCGTTGATCTATTCTTTTTCTCTTTTATTAATAAAGGTGTTTAGATATCTACACTTACCCATAAGGACTGCTTTGACTGAATCTCCCAAATTTTGGTATGTTGTCTCATTCCTTGTTATTATCTTTAATACAAATTGTTATGTAACTTTATGTATCTATGATTTGTTCTTTGACATTGCTTAGGATTAAGTCATTTTGTCTCCAGTTAATTTTCATTAGATTATTGAATAGTTCATTATTGAATATGATTTTTATAGTACTGTTTTGTAAAAGACATGTTTAAAATTTCTGCTTTTTTTGTACTTGTTTATGAGGTTTTTATACCCTAATACATGGTTAGTTATTGTAAAGTTGCCATGTACAGCTGAGAAATATGGATACTCAAATTTTAAAAATATTTTCAGTCAATCAAAGTCTGCCTTCTCTCCGTCTCACTTCTCCTTACCCCAACTGAGAAATCAGAAAAGCAAAATCTCCTGTTACAAACAGGAATGATCAAGCAAAACAAGCGTACACATTAATTGTCTGTCTTCCACTAACTTCACACATGTGTGCCTCTCTGTATACATATGTGTATATATTCACACGTGTGACTTAATCTGCTCTCTTGTATATCAGCTCTTTATCAGAAGGTGAGAAGCTTGTGTAATTATGAATTCTTTGGAACTATGATTGGTATTTATGTTGATGAGTATTCCTGAGCCCTTCAAAATTGATTGTGTCTTTATAGTAACATATAAATTGTTCTTCCTGTTCTGCTTACTTTACTCTTCATCAGTTTTTACAAGTCTTCCCAGGTTTCTTGGAAACCATCCCTTTTGTCATTTCTTACAACACAATAGGATTCCCTCATATTAATGTACCATAACTTCTTCAACCTTTTGCAGTTGATAGATATTCTCTTCAGTTTCCATTTCTTTGCCACACAAAAGAGCTACTATGAATATTTTTCTAAATATGAGTTTTTCTTTAATATCTTCGGAATATAGATCAAATAGTAGTATCACTGGGGAAAAGGACATACATAGTCTAATGACTTTTGGGATATAATTCCAGATTACTTTCCAGAATTACTGAATCAGGTCACAGTTCCATCAACAGCACAGTAGTACATACCTGTTTTCCCATAGCCCCTCTAGCATTTTTTATTTTTTTTTGACAACTTTTGCAAACCTGATAAATATAAAATAGAACCTTCCTTGTTTTAACATTCATTTACCTAATTGTTAATTATTTAGAGCATTTTTATATGGTTTTTGATACCTTGGATTTTTCCTCTAAAAACTGCTCATTCTTATCTTTTGATTGTTAGTCAGTTGGGAAATGGCTCTTCTTATAAATTTGACTTAGTTCCCTTTATGTCTTAGAAATAAGACTTTTATCAGAGCAACTTGCCACAAAGTGTTTTTCTCCTAGTTATCTGCTTCTCTAATAATTTTACTTTTTTTGTATGTGAGAATTTACAGTTAGGATCATAATTGTTTATTTCCTTCCGTCCTGTTCTCTTATATTCTTCCTTCTCTTTGTTTCCTGGCCCATCTGTATAAAGAAGAGGAAGACTGTGAGCATTGACTCTGCTTGACACCTCTGTTTGATCCAGTCTGCTTCTGTTCCTTTGCCACTCCTTTTTTCCCCTCACTCAGAGGCCCATCACAGGCTCTGTCTTGTTTTTTTCTTTTAAACTTATTTGTCATTGATCATCTGTGGTTAGAGTTTGTGTTGCTTATGCTTAATGCTTGTAGTAATCTACCCTTCTCCTGCCATCTCTCCTTCCCTCTTGCGACTCTTGAAATGCATTTTTGCCTCTTACTTTGTATGTATGTATTCCCTCCTTTGACTAGTTCTTCTGAGAGTGAGTCAAGTGAAACTGCTTCCTGTACCCATTCTTTCTTGTTTGTATAGCCTTTTACTTTTATACTCTCATTATGTGAGATCATTTTCCCTTCCTCAGGATACACCATTTCTTCTTTCTTTTCATTTTTATTTTAAGATCATCAGAACAAAAGGAAGCCATTCAGGCCCTCTCTTTTATTAGGCTGTCTCTTCAACTCTTGATGATGATGGAATGCTGAGGGGCTACATGTAACATTTCCCCATGTAAATAGTTAATTCTTGTTTAGTCCCTTATCATTGCTCGCGTATGTTTACCTTTTTCTGTTTCTCTGTTTCCTGTGTTTGTGTTTCATAATTTCTACATAGCTCAGGCCTTTTCATCAGGAAATCTTGGAAGTGGTTTGTTTCATTAAAGCTCCATCCTTCCTCCATCCTTCTCCTCTTCCCCCAAAGAATTTGTTTAGCTGAGTAAATTATTCTTGATTGTAAACCTTTTGCCTTCTGGAATATTGTATTCTAAATTCTTTGCTTTTTTAAAGTGGCAGTTGCCAAATCTAATGTGACTATATGGTACAGTCAATTCTGCTATTATGTACGTATGTTCTCCCTAAATCACTAAGTTATACAAAATCAGCACATAAAAACTACAGGGCTTATGAGAAAGATGAAGTTTGGGGCATAATGCTAAAAACGTCAGTGACACATCATAAAAGATAGGAATCTGATAAAAATGTCAACACATTTTTATTTGTTAAATGGATTAAAAATACACAAATACTTCAGTAATAGTGGTATTATCTTTCAGCCTCAGGATGCTGCTCAGCTAGGGGCCCACCTCCACTCCTGTTTTCCATTGACCTCCGACTGGCAAAGTTACTGCTATGGGTGAAAGGGAGGGAGACAGGGAAGCAATAAACATTTGTATGGTGCCTCCTAAACCCTGGGAGGCAAGCTATTGTGATCTTTTACAGTTGTAGAAACTGAGGCAAACAGAAGTTAAATGACTTGTCCAATGTCACACAGATTGCAGGTTTTTGAGGCAATATTTGAACTCTGTTCTTCCTGAGGTCCTAGGTCTAGCATTCTTTCCATGGTAGGTGGCTGGGTGGTGGGTAGGGATATAGTAAATGTTTATGAACCAGGCCTCTTTTCCCATAGTTCATACTACAATAGAAGATGTACAATAAATATGGCACTTTAACTTGCAAAAGACCTGGAGTTTGCTTGTGAAAGTGGTTGCAGCTTGTGAGTTTTATGAAATAGTGTAGTTTTCTGTGTTCTTGCTGTTTCTCTCTGATAAAATTGTGTATAAGAAAACACAAAATATCCATTAGACTCAAATGATTCCCTGATATATCAATCTTTTGGAACAGATTTGCATTTTCAAACAAGATAGCAGAACTGATTGTACTTTAATTCTTTCTTTTTGACTGCAGTATTTTTTCTTTGATGTGGAAGCTGAATTTTGGTTATAATACTTCCGGTAGGTTTCCTTTTGGGATATATTTCAGGATGTGACTGGTGGATTTTTCTCTTCTCTCTTTGCTCTTTTTGGTCTAACAGATCTGGATAGTTTTCTAATGTCTTGAAATGCAATGTCTACATTCTTTCTAGTCATGTCTTTCAATGATTTTTAAAAGATCTTTTCTTAATCTATTTTCTAGGTCACTTGTTTTGGTTATAAGATACCTTATATTTTCTTCTATTCATTTTTAGTCTTTTGATTTTATTTTTATATTTCTTGTTTTTTATGGGGTTATTAACTTCTTTTTGGTTCATTCTGATTTTCAGGAAATGTTTTTCCTCAGTTATAGTTTTGTACCTCTTGTTCCAAGCTGTTAATTCTATTTCCATTTTTTTCTTCTGTAGCTCACATTTCTTTTACAATTTTTTTCCCACTAGTACTCTCTTTTTACTTATTAAAAACATAAAAAAAAACCACCTCTTGCATCCTCTCTTCAACTTGTACCCACTGTGTTTTTCTCTGAGGCTTTGCTTATTATAGATGTTTTGGAGTCATTCTCTTCTTTTAGTCATTACCTTAAGCATCACAGTCACCCTAAAAACTCTTTAGAGTAGAATTCTTTTTGTTTTCTCCTTCCCTTGGCCCATTTCCCAACTTCAGATTTTATGTTAGGCTGCCAAACCCAGACAATATCAGCCAACTGGAAAGCTTTTCTGGTTCAGAATGACAGAACTTCAGACTCTTTTTTGGGTCTGGGATTCCTGCTCTAGTTATTCTGCCACAGATTTCAGACTGGACTGGAGGCTAGAACTTGAATTCCGTTTGTTCATGTAGTTATAGCGCCAATACAATATTCATCGCTCCCATGGAAGCCATAAATATCACAGCACAATTCAAAATCATGAAATACCACAGACTCTCCACATGGAAGACAGAACCAAAACATTTGTTCAGACCCAAATCCATCACAGCAACAAAAATCTATAAACAATAACATTGTAGAGAACAACACCATCCCCAAGTCTTCTCCCTGCTAGCCTTCCCACAAACTCACAAAAACAAAGGCTTTTAAAAATAAAATCACAAACATTCACAAAATCACTCACACTAGTGAGCTGCCTGTTTGCCTGCATCCTTCCTTGCTCTAACTGCTCTCAAGAGTCACTTCCTCTCAGCCCTGCCCTAGCTCTGCCTCTTCCTTTTCTACCCATTCAGCAAACTCCATGTGACTTAATGGAATTGGAAAGATTTTCCAATTCAAATTACCATTACGGTAGTCTTGAAGCTGCTGCTTTTTATTTGATTCTTCTTTAAAAATCAGCCTAGGGTGACTGTTCTTTATTCTGGTATACCACACCTGGGTGCAGGTTGCTTTGTCAGTCTGAATCTGTTAATTGGTACTCACTAGTGAGTGACAAAGGTGCCACTTAAAACCTGTTCCTACATTTTACACAAAGTTGGGATGTGTCTGGGATCTTTTCTTTCCTTGGTATATAGCTTCAGCCTTCTTTTATATTCTGGGCTCGAATGCTCATCATAGTTTTTCTTGGCTACACTTTGTCTCTACTGCCTGCAAGCCTCCCCATCTGTCTGAGTTTGATCTAGAATGGAAAAATGAGTTACTATATTTCATGATGAGGACCTAGGACTTAGTCTGTTGCATTTTCTAGATTGGTGTGGAGAAGTTGTTAAGTAGAACTCAGTTTTATTTCCTGCTACTCCACAGTCCTGGTTCTGCCTCGTAGGATATTCTTTTCTATTCCTATTCAAGAATTATGATGTCTATAATATAAATCATCTAGGTTATCTGAATCTTGTGAAATTCTCTTCAGGCTTTAACCTTTTTCTTCTTATTTTTGGTTAGATTCATCTAGGTCTGAAAATGGTACAAGGGGGTCCTTCACTATTACAGTTTTACTGTCTGTATTTTCCTGTTGCTCATTTAACTTTTCCTTTAAGTGTTTAGGTATTCTGTCATTTGTGCATACATATTTAGCATTGATATTCATTCATTTTCTCTTGTGTCTTTCAACAAAATATAGTTTCCTTGTTCATGTCCTTTAGTATGTCTTTATTGCCTTTTTTGAGATCCTGATTACTCCCTCTCTCTATTTTGCTTCAGCTGAATCAAACTAGCTTTTACTCTGGCTCCTTATTTTTACTTTGTAGATATCCTTCTGTTTCAAATGTACTTCTTGTAAACAGTGTAATGTTGGATTCTACTTCATAATTGATTTTGATATCCTTTTCTATTTTCTGAGTTCATCTCCATCACAGTTAAGATCATTAATTGTGTATTTCCCTTAATCTTATTCTCTTATACAATTCTTTGTTTATTGACCTAACTTTATAAAGAAGAAAAAGGTTAGGAGAAAGAAGATGTGTGCTCAGCATCCATGCTGTATTTGACACAATCTGATTCTATTTCCTGTCTCTTTTGTCTTTCCCTAACCAGGAGTCCAGGTTCTCATCTACTATTTCTTATTAAACTCATCTTTGTGATCTATTCTCTGTGGTTAGAGTTTGTTTTGCTTAATCCCTCCCTCTTATTGTCCCTTTCCTCTTTCCCCTCCTATTTCAGTTTTGAGTGAAATCTATTTCTATAATATATGTGTATTCTTTTTTCCTTTGACTGGTTCAATTGAGGGTCAAGCATGGCTGTTCCCATTCACCCATTCCTACTTTTTTGTATGAACTTCTACTTGTGCACTTTGGTTATGTGGGATAATTTCCTCTCCCTTCCCTTGTACTTCTCCCCTCTCCAGATAGTCCTTTTCCCATCCCTTTACATTTTTCTTTTAAAATCATCAGATCATTAAAACTCTTCCCTGGCCCTCTGTCTTATTATGCTGCCTCTGTACCTTATTTTGATAATGGAATTCTTCAGGGATAACTATATCATCTCATATTAGAGTGTGAACAGTTTATGCTTGTTTATTCCTTTATGTCTGCTCACTGATATTTACCTGTTTATGTGTTAATTGATGCCTGAGTTTATATTTCCGTCTTTCTCCTCAGCTCTACTCTTTTCATTAGATTCATTAGGAATCCTTTCCCTTGCCCCCACCCCTATTCCTGTTACTATTCCCATCCCAACCCCCATAGGATTATACTGAATTCACCTGGATAAATTATTCTTAATTGTGAGCTTATATATTTTGCCTTCTTGAAAACTTTATTCCAAGATCTTTGCTCCCTTTAAGTGATGCCTGCTAAATCTTGTGTGGTCTTGATTATGGCTTCTTAATACTAGAATTTTTTCTTTTTCACTGTTTGCAGTTTTTTTTCTTTTACCTGGAACCTCTAGATTTTGGTTGTAATGTTCTTGGTCTTTTTCTTTTGGAGTTTTTTTTTTCAGAAGATAACTATGTGGATCCTCTTCTCCCCGTTTTCACTTTGGTCTTTAAGAGACCTGGGCAGTTTTATTTTTTTATCAATATAAGGTCTAGGTCTCTATTTTTGGTCATAGCTTTCTGGTAGTTTGATGATTCTTAGGTTATCTTTTCTTGATATCTTTTCTAGGTGAGTTGTTTTTGTTTTGTGATAACTTACATTGCCTTCATTTTGTTTTCCCTCTTTTGACTTTGTTTTTAATATTTCTAGGTTTTCCTTGGAGTCATTTGCTTCTATTTGGTCCCCTCTAATTTTTGAAGTTTCTTTCTTGAGTATAGTTTTGTACTTCTTTTGCCAAGCTGTTAAGTTTCTTTTTTTTAATAGTTTTATTTTTTTACTTTTAGATTTTGACATTCATTTCTACAAAATTTTGAGTTCCAATTTTTCTTCCCATCTCTCCCCTCCCCCCACCCCATAACACAGTGCATTCTGATTACCGCTTCCCTCAATGTGCCCTCCCTTCTAGCACACCCCTCCCTTCCCTTATCCCCATCTTCTCTCTTTCCTTGTAGGGCAAGATAGATTTCTATACCCCATTACCTGTATTTCTTATTTCCCTAGTTACATGTAATAACGATCCTCAACATTCATTTCTAATACTTTGAATTCCAGCTTCTCTTTCTTCTTCCCTCCCCACCCATCCCCACTGAGAAGGCAAACAATACAATACAGGCTACGTATGTGTCGTTTTGCACAAGACTTCCATAATAGACATGTTGTGTAAGACTAACTATTTCCCTCCATCCTACCCTGTCCCTCCTTTATTTTATTCTCTTATTTGACCTTGTCCCTTCCCCATAGTGTTTACTTCTAGTTACTCCCTTCTTCCATTTGCCTTCCCTTCTATCATCCCCCTCACTCCACTTATTCCTTTCTCCCCTACTTTCCTGTAGTGTAACTTAGATTTTCATACCAAATTGAGTGAGCATGTTATTCCCTCGTTAAGCCATATGTGATGAGAATAAGCTTCACTTTTCCCTTCTTGCCTCCTCCTTTTTCTCCTTCATTGAAAAAGATTTTTCATATCTCTTTTATGAGCATGCTGTTAATTTCCATTCCAGTTCTTTTTTTTATAATTCATTTCCCTTGTTCTTTCCTCTAATGCTTTCATTTCTTTTCCATTTTTTTCCTTTAGTATTTTCATTTCCTTTGGAAATTTTCAAAATTCTGTCTTCCAATATTCTCATTTAACTTATAAAACGTGTTTTAAACTCTCTAAATTTTTTTTTGCTTTATTTCTTTCAAGAATTCTTGTTGACTTTGTGCCCAAGCAGTGTTATTTTTTTTTTGTTTTTTGTTTTTTTTGAAGCTTTTCTTACAGCTGTTTTGGAGTTACTCTCTTTTTTTGGGTTTGTATGTTGGGTGTTTCTGAAAATATAGCTCTTTATGGTGGAATATTTTTTTTGTTTGCCCCTTCTAGCTTACTTCCTTGTTTTGGAATTTGGGTTAGGCCTAGGCTATGCACATTTCTGAAAGGTATTCCTTGTACTTGTGCCTTTTTGACACTTCCTGCTGCTTTCTCATGGTATTGAGTGTCATCTTATTTAAGGCTCTTAAGGACACATGTTATGTTTAATTGTAAGCTTTTAGGGAGCCCAGGCCATTTGATTCAAAGTGAAGTCTGAGTGCTAATAATTTAGTAATTTCCTATCTTGGGTTTTGATCTGGGTACACAGTTGTGGGGTTTTTCTTGATGGGAACTTCACTGTACTGCTGTTGGACTCAGGCACTGTCAGCCAGTTGGAAAGCTCTGCAGGTTCAGACTAATTGAAGTACAGGCTCCCCTGTGTTCTGGGCTCCCTGCCTTGGTTTTTCTGCTGCATGCTTGGCCTGTGCTGGGGATTGGATCTGACCCTGCCCTATTCCTAGGGTTTGAGTGTTATAACTGCTGCTTACTTCAATACTTGCTTCTTGCTCAGTATACAGTCTCAGACTTATGACCACTCCTTGCTTTGCACTGCCACCCATGGGCTCAGGTCCTCTTTCAAGGCTGCACTGGAGCTGTAACCTAGAGTTTGAGCAACAGACCTGTCGGCACCAGTTTTTGCTTTTTGAACCAGGTCAGGATATTATGTGCTGTATCTACCTCTCCTTGTCCAAGTGCATAGTTGCTGGTCCTTATCCATTATCTTCATTGGAATGCTTCAAACCCATAGTGTGCTCTTGACTAGAACCCACTCCCAGAGGTCTTCTTTATTTCCCTATGGTGACTTGAGCTAGAAAAATAACTGATATTTTTTTCATGAATTTTCCTATCAGGACTTGGATTTATCTTCTAACTCTTTGTGCTGTAGTTGTGGGGAGAACTGAGTTATACCACTTCCTCCTACTCTGCAATCTTGGTTCCATCTTATAATGTTGACTTTGTAAGGGGATATTAATATGGTTCTCAAATTATATAGATATCATTTGTTGAAGATATAGTTAAAATTACTTATTAGGAATGTAGAGAATTTTTAAGATTGTTAAAAGGGAATAATGGTCTTGTTAATTTTCTAAATTCTTGATGACAAAATTGTTAGTTCACAAGTTGAGATTGACTTTAAAGCAAAAAGCTGCTGACTTAGTGGGCTACTCCTATGTGCAGCATTTTTGTTTTCATCTCTGGAGAGTTCTCATATAAGGTTCAGGATCACCAGATACTAGAGGACATCTAATCTACATTTCTGCTAAATCCATTTCTTTCTTTGACTGATCCACTTACCTTTACCAAATAATTAGTGGTCATGGCTAAAATGATAGAATAGCATCCTGTAGAGTTCCTGCCATGGAGGTTGGGGTAATTTTCCCCTAAAAGTCAGGGAAGATGATACTGAAACTCATTTGGTCCAAGAGATTATGGCTTCCTGATTACCCAGGACACAAAAGAATCATTCATGAGTCTTAGGTGCCTCTCACACTTGACAGATATCTCAGTGTCTTGGGAATCAACTTACCTTTGTGACCCAGTGCAGCCTCTGAGAAG
Source organism: Potorous gilbertii (assembly GCA_028658325.1). NCBI lineage: Eukaryota > Metazoa > Chordata > Mammalia > Diprotodontia > Potoroidae > Potorous > Potorous gilbertii. The sequence continues at coordinate 1,476 of JAQQSK010011029.1, read as the reverse complement.
ACCTTTTTCCATATTAAGACATGAGGGCTGCATCTGTCTGAACCAGGGCGCTGTCCTTGCTGAGCATCCTTTCTGTGGCATTGTTTAGTAAACTTCTTCCTTGTTAAGTGTTAGGCTCCTAGTGTCTCCCTTTGTGTCTGATCCTGAACTTTGACTCACTGGACTGCCTTAAGTCAGAACTGACCCAGAACAAACAATATCACAGAATTACAGGATTTTAGAGTTGGAAGAGTACATCTAGTTTAATCCATTCTGTCAGGCCAAAGAAAATTTTAAATCAGAGAGAAAATATTCACTTGGCAATTATTTGAGTAATACTCTATGCAAAACACTATTGTAATAACTGTGGGGAATAAAGTGAAGTATATCAGCCCTTGCCCATAAAGAGATTGTAATTTAAAGAGAAAATATACACATAGAAGAGCCAGATTCTAAATGAATTAAATAATAGTAGATGCCACAATACAGCATATGTCACAAGGCAGTATATGATTGTGTGCCAAATAAATGGAGACAATATACTATGAATTTAGGGGAGGTAATCACTATGAGTGGGATTAGTCTGGGCATCATGATACCATGAATTCAAGCTCCTCTTGAAGGATGTTTAGGAGGTAGATAGTTAATGATAAAGATTAGGGCAGGGATTAGGTGAGAAAAGCATTAGCAAAGACAGAAAAGGCTGGAATGAATATAATACTATATTCTCTCTGTCAAGAGTAGGGAAGTGTGTTGGCATCAATCCTTTAGAGGCAAAGATTGATTCTTTCATTTAATTTGAATTCTGATATGTTTTGGTGGTCTTTTCATTTATACTGCTGTGTTCATGGTACATTGTTATATCGATTCTTTTTTCTTTGCTTTGTACGTCTATCCATATTCCTCTGAATTCTTCACACTCATCATTTCTTATGGTGCGATAATTTCATTACATTTGCTGCTTCATGTGTACACACACACACACACACACACACACACGCACACACGCACATATACATATACATACCCCTATCTGTGTATATGTAAAACCTTTCTGTCTTTGATTGGAATATAAACTCAGCAGTGAGATTGCTAGATCAATAGTTTTAGTAACTTTTCTCAAATAATACCATATAAATGTTGGACTAATTTTAGGCTTTGCCACCTGCATATTATTAGTGTATCTGCCTTTTATGATATTTTTCCAATTTACTGGTATGAGGTGAAATGTCAGAGCTGTTTATTAGTAATTTGAAGTTTTTTCATGTTTGTTTCTATTTTTTCATTTGAAAAACTGGTCATATCCTTTGCCTACTTGTCTATTGGGGAATGGCTATTAATTTTATATATCCATGCCAATTCCTTACGTATTTTAGCTATCAAAGTTTTACCAGAGATATTTAACATGAAGATTTCTTTTTTTAATATAAATTTATTTATTTAACTTCTTACATTCATTTTCACAAAATTTTGGTTTCCAAATTTTCTCCCCATTTG